>JAOXNN020000064.1:714402-727671 GCA_028571205.2 Hydropsyche betteni | reverse complement strand
TAATCTATTTCAGATTTTTTCAAAACATAAAATCGTTCAAACTGTTTCCTTTTATCTTGAAAATTAAAAATTGTAGACATATCCATAAAAATACATTATATAATATTATAACATACATGAGCATTATATTATGCTGAATAATTCTTTGGAAAAAATTTGTATCAAGAAAGTGATCTAACATTTGAACAAACAATTTCACATTCAAAAAACGATTAAGCAAATCATCAAACACACGCCATAGAATAAATTAAAGTAATGCGTTTTACACGCGAATGCTATGTTTCAAAAATTATATTGAGAAAAATTTCGCTATGGATATGATATATCCCATAATCAAATTTATGAGAAAATCTACTAGTCCCAAATCTAATTTTTATAATATTATCTCAAATTTGTGTTTTGTGTAAAATTTGACGATCCGTTTTCAGACCAATGTTTATATTTCATAATAAAAATAATATATTTATTTTATAATTATAATAAAAGTATAGAATTAAGTTAAAATTTTATGAAATTACTTTCATGAAATTATAGGATCTATTTGAAATACAAACTTTTAATTATTTCCCGTCAATAAACTGCACAAACTAAATTCACTTAATTTAGGAGACCATCATTATTATCAGCGACAATCTATATATTATATTAGGGGGACCTATTTGTATTGAAGCATTTTTTTTAATAAAACTCAAACTCATATTTCTAATTATTTATTTAATCTAATCAAACAAAATAATTCTCATGATTTTCGATGACTTTTTCCATCTATTTGTTAAATCAAAAATTCCTGTTTCATAAAACTCCGTAGGTTCATAGTCGAAAAAAGTAGAAAAGGCCAATTTTATCTCGTCTTGTGTTTCGATTTTTTTTTCTTTTAAGAAATGATGTAACGAGCGAAAAGGATGGTAACTAGTTGGAACCAGATTTGGAGAATAGGCTGGATGCAATAAAGCCTTCAAATTCAATTCCTTAGTTTTTTTTCGGTCAAATCAGTTACATGCGGGCGCGCATTTTCATGCAGGAAGATTACTTTTTCGCTTTTTCTTCACTAAAGCTAGTCTTTTTTCATACCACTTAGTACTTATACATTCTAGTTGATCACAGTATACTTTTGATGTCACTGTATTGCCTTGTTTTAATATTTTTGTAAATAAAAACTTTGAAAAAAATAATGATTAAAAATGAAATAATTTTTTGTTGATATCAACGAGAAAAGTTTTGACTTTTACATAAATTAACTATTTTTTTGAATTCAAAATGTTTGTATGAAATATAAAATATTATTTAAAAAGCTTATAAAAGCTTTATATATATAATATAAAGAATCGCTTGTGCAAATTTTAATACTATTATAGATACTTCAATGTCCAAATAGACAAAAAAATCTATGAACCAAAATAAACCTTATAAATAAGATTCATTAAGGACGATGCTCCATAGCGAGCGTGAATATACAAAAACCCATAGCCTTAGTAATACTATACTATTAATACTATAGATATTTATCTATATTAATATTTATATTCACGTGTACCCATATATTCACGATCATCACGAGACTCACCCTAAACCATCTTCACCTCTTATTCAACCATATAAAAATCAATTAAATATTTACGGGCTGATCTTATATACGTTCTTCGCCTCGACCGAATCGAATTGTCCTGAATTGGCAAACTTCTTATTCGCCTTGTGGAACCTGGCGAACTTCGAAGCCTCCTGGCCCAAGGACAGGGAGCAGGCCAGCAACAGGAACACCAAAACGGGAATGGAGTGCGCCCTCTCGGAAAAGGCCATCTTGATAATCAAGAGTCCTTACGAGGGTCCCCGATTTTCTTTTATAACTGACGAATTTTTGCCAAAGCTGAACAAATTATTGCTCAGAACCCGATCCGCATTTAGTGTATTTTTCACCTGTGCAAAGACGACGAGCGATCGTGTTGGACGTGTTTGATGTAGGATCGATCGTTTTTAATTTGTATAGGGTTCTTAACAGTGTCGGAGCTAGAGCGAATGCCACTCTTGACAAAAACCAAAATTAATAAAAAAAAAAAAAAAAAACAACAACAAAATAATCTTATTATGTCGATAAAAAGTTTAGAAAATATTATTTATTAGGTCCTTCAAATCGCCGATTTTCATTAGTCAAAGTTTGAACGCGATTGCGAAAGAACGTTGTCAATACACACACCCGAATTTTTTTCTTAGAATTTTAAAAAATATCCTCCACAAACATATCCGAAAATATTAGTCTCTTTTGTTTATTTCTTATATTTTTTTCACACCCGAAACCAAATGGTGTCAACACGTGAATTATGGGTAGTTTTTTTGTGTTCAAGCTAGGCCATAACACCTCGGCGGCTACCAAAAACATTAACGCCGCATTCGAGAAAGTATCCGTAAACGACAAGTCAGTTCGTTTTTGGTCCCAAAGATTTCTTTCTAGAAATTTCAACCTCGAGGAAGACCGAAGACCATTATTGACAAAAATGAATTAAGGGTGAGGGCGGATTCCAATCCAAGTACAACGGTTCGAAAACTTGCAAGAGACCTTTAATTTAGGCATTGAAACTGTTTCAAGAAATCTGAAAACAATAGGAAAAATAAAAAACTTGATAAATGTATGCGGCACGAGTTAACGGAACCTCAGCTGAAAGACCGCATGATGCAGTATTCTTCGTTATTGATTCGACATAATCATGAGCCATTTTTACACAAAATTGTAACTTGCAATGAGAAGTGGATAACACACGATAACTGTAAAAGGTCCAGATAGAGAGTAGATAAAAATTCGAAACCAGGACACATCGTAAAACCAAACATTCATCAAAAAAAGTGATGGTTACTGTATGGTGAAAAGCCAAAGGAATAATCCATTTTTCATTTTTAAAACTCGGCGAAACAATAACAGCAGAATCATATTGTCGTGTAATCGAGCCCATGCACGAAAATTTGGAAAAAAAAACAACCGAGTTTGATCAAGTGCCACGGAAATATAATATTGCATGATAATGCTGGACCTCACAAAGCTTCAATAATTGTTTAAAAATTAACTTCATTAAAATATGAAATACTGCCACATCCCTCATGTTCAACCGACCTTTCACCAACGGATTATCATTTTTCAACAATTGCGTATCATTCATAAGAGGAAAAACATATCGGAACCAAAACGATATCGAAATGGACTTGAAAAACTTCATAGAACTCAAAACCGAAGATTTTTTTCAAGAAATGGGTTAGGATTTACCGGAGCGATGCCAAAAGACTTATAAATTGTAATGGAAATTATTTCGATTAAATAAAATTTATATTTTGTAAAATATTACGTTTCCATTCTTACCTACAAAATCGGTGATTTGAAGTGTAGTGACCAATATTTATTGAAATTTAATGAAAAATGTTTGTCAAATTTTATTGAAAGTGTTCTCCTGGCGTGTGCCCAATCAACACTAGAGAACACATCGACAGTAGGACACACAATGCCACAACTACAACACCAATCCACAAAAATGTTGAAATGTAATAATATGATTAAAATAAATTATTAAGTTTTAATTGAATCATTTTTTCATTGCTTCGTGTTTTCTAGTGTTGTATGGAAAATAGAATATTCGAACAATATTGGTTAAAAAAAATACCAATATTGTTCGATTTTTTTTATGAAATTATTTTATATCATTAAAAAAGTGAAAAATATTTACAACTTTCGGCGGTGACTCTCTAAATCTAAATAAATGCCTAGATTGTCTATATCTAGCTCCGGCCCTGGTTTTTAATGGCCTTTAGTTTGTTTTTATGGTTCTTTCATATTTCGGGAATCTTATGGGGAGCTAATGAAGCTAGCCCGAATACGCTAATATAATATAAAATGTGAAAACTCATAATTTTACATTATGAACGAATGTTAGAACCTCAAAAAAAAATTATTAAACATGTTTTCTTTAACGAGAAAAACACCTTAAGGCACACCTCAAATTTGTATATTACTCTAATATTCTGATTATTACACGTTTTCAATATTTACATTTATAAACATTTAACCATGCTAGCATTTTTAAACAGTTGAGCTAACAATTTTTCAGCGATAAATCATAAAAACCTACGCACGTGTAGTTAAATATTACTTTACATTAAATATTCAAAAAAATACCGACGTTCTCATTTGATTGATAAAGATTTTTCAACAAATATGAATGTTTTGATTGTTAAAATGTTATATATATTCAAAAGGGATTAAAAGTCAATGGCTTCCAAGAAAAAAATCAAAAAATTTCAAATAAATAAGAAAATAAAATTTTGCAAATATTTATTAAAATTTCGAGAAAAAAGGTGCCGGAACGCCGTTCCGCCGCGTTACAGGGTAAAAAAAGCCCTATATATACTTTCTTGCATCCATTAGTTTTTCTGCCCTATGAAATACACTGACCATGCTTACGCTTTTCATGCTTACGCTGACCATGAAATTTCACCCTAACCCATACAAAGCTTTTATAATAGTAACATTTTTTTCATTTTTCCTTTAACCGAATCAATCCTGCTTCTCAACAGAAGGTTTCCCTCCAACCAAACTCACACAACCACGGAAGCTTTCGCAGCTTCCGAAGCTTTCGAAAACACTCACCACTATCCTCCTCCGGCCTCGCCAAAGCATTCGGCATCACATAGACATCCGCCCTCGACAGGCTATGCCTCGAGTTGGCGATTGTCCTGCACTCATAGTGACCACTGTCCTCAGGCTGCACCTTGCTTATCACCAGGTTCAACTGTCGCCTGAAACGAGAAGAGAGTCCATCATGGTGTTCAGCATCCCGGTCCAGATCGGACTTGACGCGCCCGTCTAAGAATAGGCCGGTGTCAACCGGGCAAAGATAGACGCGCTGGTTCGGTTCAGGAAAGACGGTTGTTGCCTTCGAAAGAGTCTTTGGTAGGATGGATAGGGGCTTTGGGTGGTTCCGATTCGCGGTTTGGGTGGGCCCATTAGTATGAATGGGACGTTAGTCGGTGGAATGTTTAATTCATGGGTTAATTGATTGCGCATAGAAATGCCGGCGTGCGCTCGGAATGGCGGATACTGATTGAGGATGTGTGTTTAGTTTGGTTAATTAGAATAAGAGAATGTGTCGAAGTTTACTTTTTGGTTAGCAGCTTTATCCTTTGGTTTTCTCGAGGTTGCAGCAGCTTGTCATCTTTGTACCAGTAAACATTCGAAGTACTACCGCGGCCACGAATGGGACAGTTTAGCTTCAGCCTTTCACCTATTTTTACATTTTTTTCTGAAACAAAACAACAAAAAGATAAATAAAATTTAAAAAAAAATCATTGAATTCATCGTTCGGCTGATTCGTGTGAAAGGGGTTTAATTTTGTCAAGGTGAATTGAAACTATTCCAACGCCAACCAGTTGCCAGGTTAGTTAGTCAATTAATTTATGCAACGAAAAACTACATTGTCTCATATGAGAAATATATAAAAAAAATTATATAAACTTTCATTTGTCATACGGTCGCAATTATATTCGATTATTTTCGATTTCGTGTTACTAACGAGTGAACGAACACTCATATTTAAAAGCGCGCAGACTAAACAAAGTTTTTACGATTTTACGCTTTTTATATTGTTTGATTACACTACTAGAAAAATACGAGCCGTCAATTAAAAGGGTCATCTGCTCGTGTTTATTTCCGAACAAATTTGTATACCCGCTGTGTAAACGGTGTTAATTTCGGTACGAAACGCCGCTTTTGCAAATCCATCGAATGCACGAGATTTTTTTAGAATCCACCCAAAAAAATCATTTAATTTTGTATAAAAAATTAAACGAAGTAAAGACGTTTATAGACACCGAAGTAACTTTAATTCGGAAACCAACAAAACGGTTAAGACCACAACATACGGCAAAGGTGAGAAAATGGCCCGAAGCATCTGATGTGACTCAGCCACGATGGACCACTGCCAAAGGTCTATTTTTCTTACTAACAACGTCTTCCATCTATGTAGTAGACATCAGCTCAATGCAGAGGGGAAACGCGAAATCTCCCCATACTCCCCATTCTTCAGACGATAAAGAGAGCGTTTTACACTCTTCAGTCACCTCTCGTGTCCGCGGAGCAAAACAAACAATCCGCGGCTATTTCTGTGAGGGAGACCAGAAGTCGTCAGATAAACAGTTCCATGTGTGTGTGTAAGAGTATCCAAAATCCGAGTCATCGTCTTTGGGCCAAAGTGAACTGTCAGTCAAGGAGTCAAAGGGAGAGCTTCTCGTGTTTCACACACGACTTCTGCTGAAGACGCGTAAAAGCGCTCCACTTAATTATTGTGCATGTCCAGATACAGAGTCGCCCGAAAATGTGGTATTAAACGTATTTTTTTTTTATTCGAATGTATGTATTGGATGGTCAAAAAATTTTAAATGAAAATTTAATGTTTTGAAATTCAATCAATTATTAAATTTTTGATAAATCATAATCTTTCTGTAAAATGATACATATAGTTTTTTTCAATTTAAATGTAATAACTAGATAATCAACAGATAATCAAGATTTCATCTAATCTAATCGAATTTATAACTACATTCAATTAAACGAATAATTGAAAGTGAACATATGACCAGTGACATCCCGACGGCATAGCAAATTATGCCCAATTGCGGCAAATTCTTAAAAGCGACAAAATGAATTTAGCAATAAATATTTTTCTATATAATATTCCACAAAAAAAACAAGAATATTTGAATGATATTTGATATATTTTTATTCAGTGTCGATATTTTTATGATTTGTTTTTATTTTAAAAAGATATATGAACTTTATATAATACATGCATTTTATTTTAAATTAATAAATTACCATATTATAAACATATTTAGAACTTTAATCCACATTTTTTTTAAATTTCAGATACCACATTATTCGCGACACATATTCATGTGTGTTTAGAAGTAAATTTACGACGCAAAAATGTAATTTAAAACATCCAACTATAATATTGGAATTATTGTTAAAAAAAAAAACGTTTGAACTCCGAACTATTATATATTTCTAGACAAAGTGAAATTTTGAACTTTGCCTACCGCCGGCACCAATCTCGGTACGTCACTGCATATGACAACCCAAGAAACGCATCCAACACGGAATTTAATGAATCAGATATACAACACGAAATACAAAACTAATGCGAAGACGTTTGTTTGACGCGTCCGAGTCGCCGATTACGAAATATTGTTTTGTTTACTCCATAACACATTTAATGATTCGGTGCGACCTAAATAAACCGGGAGACGTCGGGCAGACGGGCGTCTGTTGGCCAACAGGAGATCCTCAAACATCCAGATGACCATCGAATCCGGAATAATATCGCCATTCGTGATGGAAGTCCAAAACGTTCGAGGAAAACCGGAGTCGGGGTCTGCGATCGATTTTTTTCGGCATTTCTCGTCCGCAGTTGGAGAATGTTCAAATTTTAGGGACGGACTGGAACACTTAGTTGACGGGCAAAATTTTACATAACACCCACTTGGAGGTTGTTGAACTTGGACTTATTTAGAGATTAGAGGAGATGGCTGCGCCAGCTGTGCTGCTTTCGAGCTGCAACACGTCTCTGTCCCCAAAGCGCTAATCATTTTCATCATCGGTGATGATTTTTGGAAGAAAATTTTTTTTTATATATAAATTTCTATAGATGTACAAATTTCATATTTAAATAATCACAGTTGGTGAATCATGAATCCGAAAATAGATTGTAGATAACGATCGTTCAAAATTTTTATGAATGTTAATCGTTAGTATCTCCATATGCGGATTCAAAATATTGCACATTCGACAAAATTATCATTAATAAAACGACGGTTATGATTGCGTGTTCGTATTGTTTTCAAACGGTCAAATTTAAATTAACGGCCTGAAGTATAATACAACAAAGAGTAGTAGATTACGATGCATGTGCATATAATTGCGAACGTACATCCGTTAAAGTAAATGAAAATTTAATATTATATCTCAATCGATCGAGACACTTTGATAATATCGCATTGTTTCAATACGGTTTACTATTACTATTTTCACTATTGTATACAATGTTTTGAACAATCAAAGATCAAAAAGTGCCGAGGGGTCACTTTGACCATTCGACGAATTCGAGCACGTCCACTTTGGGAACGAGTCGAGAGATATAAGACCAATTAAGAGATGCGAGTCCTCAAAGACAATTAGACGCCAAAATTAGAGCTAAGGAGAATACGAAAAAAATGGATTGAAAGGACAGAAAAAAAAACGAAACCAAAACAAGTGAAACGACGCCGACGCGTCTCGAAGAAACTCAGTACGTGTCTCGAATGATGACTGTTACGCGAAAAATAACAGTTAACCTTTTGTCACTTGTATATTACGTATCATGCATTAATTTGGAGATGAAGATTCCTGGTTGGATGTCGTTTAATATAGCGAAAAAGTTCAGCGAAATTTATAATTGTCAATTGCTATTTTTCAATTAAAATACTCAACTAACATATACATTTCATACACGAAAATATACATAGACTCGACATTTCACACACGAAAATCATGAAAAATGTATTTATTTGAATATATATGAACAAAATAAACTATATATTTGAATTTAATATATAAGTGGTCATTTTGACCGTTGTCGTATACGTTAACTGCCGTTTCATTATAATGTATGGATGTTGTGTTTGTATTATGGTCCGTCTGAAGAAGAAGTTAGGCCATTGTTCTCATTGTGCAGGAATTATGTTAATCCCGTTCGATATTTACGACGATAACAAGCTCAGCAATCGGGAAATTTATTGGGAAAATCGCGTGCTGCCGGAAAATTTATTGATATAGCGGTATTCTTTCGCTTTAACGATGATGGTTTCGGAGTATCCGATCGAAATTTATCGTTGAATAAACTCTCCGAGGTGTTATCGTAGGAA
The DNA here is from genome assembly GCA_028571205.2 of Hydropsyche betteni. NCBI lineage: Eukaryota > Metazoa > Arthropoda > Insecta > Trichoptera > Hydropsychidae > Hydropsyche > Hydropsyche betteni. Next base: position 718,737 of record JAOXNN020000064.1, on the reverse strand, counting down.
TTTACAAAATGCTATATAATGTTTTACAATAGTCAATTTATTATGTTTAGAACCCGTTAAAGTCCGATCTATATTAACAAAATTTTATATTATGATCATTGTTTTCCAAATTATGTTGAATCCGTAATAATATAAATCGCAATTTATTCGCTTCGTATGCAAATTGCTAACGTTTACTGCATCGGGAACTGCATCTAGGACCGAAGGCTGGAATCGTTCGCATTCCAGAATCGGGAGGAATTCCGATCGAAAGAGGGGCGTGTCTGGCGCAAAGTAGTACCTGTCTCTCTGTTTGAAGCTACTGGACGATGCAAAGCCTGCACGAGATGCATAATATGTTTCTGTTTTGTTTTCGTCTTATTGCATATGATAAATTTAATGATTTATACAAGCAGTGGTCGAATTCTTGTGTGGTATTTTGACCCAGATTGCACTAAATCGGCGAAAAGGGTTTTGCTTTATTTTTATAGAATTTTTTTCTTCTTCATAAAGTATTTTGAATTGTGAAACATATTTTTATTTCGCGATCATATAAAAAATTAATAGAAAATTAAAAAAAAAATACACACATACAACGAAATTCATGGTTTATTGAGTTCGAACAAATATTTACACACTCAAACGACGTTAAACACATTCAAATCACAATCGAAAAGATATCAGTTTTCTCGAAAACGTTTACGAAATTCACTTGCAAACGATTCCGACCAAACATTTCAATTGTTAAAAACCCGAATCGAACAACCGCACTCGCCGACCCGCAAAAAAGTCGAACGGCGAAACGGAAACAATAGTAGACGACCGGGACATTCCCGGTTTCGGGATCGTTGTCCGGTTGTCCTTGACGTGATGCGGGACCGTTAGGGACAGGCGCCTGCGCCCCCTGCCGAGGGGGCCGGGGGCGGAGTCCCCGAGGGCGTTTTTGCACCCATGGCTGTGGAGGTGCTACGCCGTAGTACTAGGGGTGCCGTTAGGTGCGATGGCTTCTGCTGTACATAATGTGCTTAAGTACATTAGAATGTCTATGGTTTGGTGGGCGTGTTGGTTGGGTTAAGCGATATGCGGTATGGGTATTAGATGGATGTGATCATGTGCTGATAGGGAGTGGAATTTTTCGGTTTGCGATGAATGTTTTTTTAGTTTATCAAAATGTTATTGCGGAATCAAGTTTATATAACAATTGATTTTCTCAGATATTTTTAATATGACTTCCAGTTAAATGGCTGATAGTTATATTTAAGAGATCAAGAGATGATTTTTTTAAATTTTAAATTTAAAAAAATTGTTTTATTATTACTAAACATCAAATAATAATCAAAAAAATTGTATTATATAGTATTGAAGTATTCCACACAACATATATTCAATTCAAACACACAAATCAATTCAAATTAGTATAAAAAAATTTAAAAGTACACACAAAAACGGATCCAATATTAGTCAAAACACACGCAAACAATTAGATATCAAAATGGAAAATCACACATCGATTATCGAGCTTTTTATATACCTACATCTCGGTTTCGAGCCGGTTGCATACGCGTGCAACGTGATAACTGCCTAACAGGACAATAGAGCAAAAACGATCCGCTTTCTCGCAAAAGGACGAATTGAAACAAAACCGAAAAATAAAATAAAGAGCGAAAAGGCGGCTCCGTCTATATAGAGAAAGAGGAACAATGCGAAATGCGCTGTGCAAATAAAACTGACGCCCGTTTTATATTCTGTATTGCGCGGTGTAAGAACGGCTCGAAAGTCTATTCTATTTTTTTTTATTTGACGATTTTTCATTAGATTCGATCTTTTTTATTTATTTTTGGGTCTAATTTGATTAAATTTTGAAATATTATATTTGAATTAATCGAAATGTTTATTTAAATGATTTTTTTTGGTTGAAATTTATTCATACAATTTTTAAATCATTTATTTTTCAATAGAAATGTAAATTGAATAATATTCTAGTTCAAATTATTCAAATTTAATTTATTATCATGCGAAATGATTTGAAACTCTCAAATAGCATAATTTTTGATTTCTACACCAAACCATTTATTAAATTATTGCACACATGTTCATAACATAATAAAATCCTAAATTTTAAATTTCAACAATTTTTCTATTACACTGTCTATTCTAATCCGATAGTTACTTTCGAGCCGACACGTTACAAGGAGGAGTACACGCATTACAAAAGAGGCCTCCCTTGCACAATGTAACCCGAGAGACCGCTCGTGCTGATTTAAAACCTGTTGCAAAATGTATAATGAGGTACCGAAGTCACCAAATTGAATACTAAAGGGTAACGAGTGCCCAAAAACGATCGTCTACGTACCTCGTATAAATAAATATGAGACGTTTGATCCGAATTTATCAACCCGCCGATATATCAATGCTTTTTTCCCGTCGATGCTTCGTATGAGTGAGTTAGAGATTGCGAACGTTTTTTGAGTCGTTAGTATGCATTCGATCGGTCGTTAGGGGGTTATTTTGGACAAACGGTTGCTTTTTTCCATTTTGTTTTACTTACTAACAAGTGGCACGCGCGCCGCTTTACGTCTTGGTAGTGTTGAAGTCACTTTGTAGGTAACTATAAAATTAAAATGCATCGGTTATTTTTTATTTATATTTTGAGAGTTTGATTCGATATTAATTTTATTTTCGTTTGGAGGGAGTTGTCTGTTCTATTACATTGATTTGTAAATGTTGAAAATTATATATTGATTGGTGATCAAAAATAGATAAAATGTAATTGTTCAATATGAGACGGTTTTTTTTCGCGACGACGTCTGTCTTTTTTCCAAAAAAGGGCCTCGAAGGGAGCCAGCCCGAGAAGTTTCTCGAGTGCTCTTCTGTTTGAACCAAAAATGGCTTTGGACAGGTTGGTGAGAGAGGTCATTCTTTGTGAGTGGAATTGCATAAAAGCCTTGAATCTTAACGAGAAAAAAATGAAAATAAAAATAAATACACATAATATATAGACGTCCCGATATCTCATTGTCTTATACGTATGCGAAAGCGCATAAATGCATTTATGTCGGGGGACACGTTCTCGTACTGCATCGGCGGCGGCGTATGCAGTCTCCGATTCTCAGAAATGGTAAAAATTTTTACCAAATACATCTGATCAACCTGTTCGGAGGGCCTCTCCAAGAGTGACCAGGGTCCGTGGGACTGCAGCAGACCAGCAGACGCGACCGGAATCCAAATCGACCCACACTTTTGTATGCGACCGCAAATATTGAAATATTTTCGCGAGAGACAAACTCGTCGGGACGTCTAGTAAATCTTCGGAGGCAGGCCGCCCGATTTATTCGATTTCGTTGCGATTTTTTTCATGGAAAATTTGGCTCGGCGTCTCTATTTCGCGCCGTTCCGAGAAAATCCAGTTTTCGGGCGAAAATAACGCGAGCCAAATCTGAAAAAAGTGCACTAGCGGCGAATCCCGCGATTCTCGAAAAAGGCGCGCTCTCTTCTGGGAAAAATCGCGCTGCCAACTTTCGCGGCGATATATCTGGTGACACATTTTCGGATTCCTTTCGCAATTGGTTTTTTTTTGTTCGAATTTTATTTCGCGTAATGTGCGTGGAGAAAAAAGCGTCTGCTGAACTTGGAAAGGATCCACGCGATGATAAATCGCGGAAAAATTGCGAAATCGCTGACTGAAAAACCCGCCGTCGAATCATAAGCCAATCGTCGGAGTCATCGTTTCAGCGAAATGACGACCCATCAAACGTAACATTCAAATGCAATAAATCTGGATTAAAATATACTTCGAAATTTCATCAAGTCAAATAAATTCATTTATCAACAAAAACCATTCAAATAAAAATGATTTCAAAATAATCTGAAAAAAAAAAACATTATCTTTGTAAATTTTAACACTATTCAATCAACATCATCATGCGTAACCATTCACCATCTTTTGAACGAAGATATTCCTAATCTTCGCATTTTTGAAAAATTTTCTTCTATTATAATTTATTTCACAAATCTTTTGATTTCATTGATTCATTTACCACTTGATCTCCTTCATATAAATTATAATAAAATTCCTTTTATTAAATTTTATAAGTTATAAGGGTTTTTAGACATTTTTTCTCTAATTCATTATTAAATCATTATATTCAACCATTCTTTGAGTATTACTAGATGGAGAACTTTTGAATTATTTTTTACTCTTCTACCTTGAACAAATCATCATTTCAATTTTCTTCTATAACTAGTATATAGGCTAGGTTAATAACATCGGCTGTGATTTTGTTAAGAAACGGAAAACGATAAAATGTGAAAACCCGAAATGTGTACCCGATTTGAATATTTAATATTTAATTAATA
>JAOXNN020000064.1:693845-712176 GCA_028571205.2 Hydropsyche betteni | reverse complement strand
ATTTGAATATTTAATATTTAATTAATAAAATCAAAATAGTTCATTTGTTATTTGTTTGTGACATATAGGCGAATCCAAAGGTAGAGGCTACCCAATGCCCGTACTCGATTCGAATATTTATATTTAATTAATAAAACCAGTTCATTTGTTATTGACATCATCATTATCATCATCGCGAGCGTCATCGACACAGACAGATATACAGATACACAGACAGACAGATATACAGAAATCCGCTATTAAATATAGGGGATTTCTTGAGTATCCTTCTATTACTATGTCTATCTTCCATCCAACACATGATAATTTCAATCTCAACTTATCACACTTGTATCAAAAACAATATAAGAGAATTAACTACAAAACTACATAGAAACAACCCACTCGACGAAAAACCTTCGAAATTCCACACGCGCGTCCGACCCAAGTGTCACATTCGATCGTCCGAGTGACCCACAAAGTGCGGGTCGCTTTTCCCATTGCCAAGGGACGTTTTCCCACAAAACCTCGACAACCACCATCGATCACGTAGATCGCGACCGATCGACGTCATTTTTTGCGCTTTCGTTTCGGCAAAGCCCGTTTGAAGCGGGCCACGACGCGAATATCAAGCGAGGACGAATTCCTCGCTGCTTCATCAGAATGCGGAGGCGCACTCGTATAAGGCAAGTGCGCTCACTAGAATGATATAATAAATAGTGCTGGTGGTGGATTGATGGTGGATGTGTCGATGGGTTTCGGATTCTGGTCGGATTGGTGGTTAATGATCGCGAGGCGCGTGATCCGACTGCCGATGGGCATGGGGTTTTTTCTTGGTGCGCGGAGAAAGTGCGGCTTTTAGGATGTCGATGGCATCGTTGGGTGGTTTTAGGTGGAAAATTAATATGGTGTTGATGTTTGGATGGTTTTGTGTCTGTTTATGTTCGAAGAAATCGTCGTTTTGTTATCATTAGGTCATTTGTAAGTGACGAATGTGTAATATAAACGAAGATGTGCAATGTTTGTGTTAATAATGATAGAAAATTGAATGTATGTGTATTTAAAAAAATATATGATTTAATCAATAAAACATATATATTAAAAAAAATTATAATGCAATCATTCTGAAAAAAAAATAATGAGTCAAATTTAAACGATTAAAATATTTTTCTTCACTCATAAAATCTATTGATAAATTTTCTTCGGAATCAAAAAATAAAATAAATTTTTATGTTTAAAATGACTCAAAAATACAATTTTTCATTGAAAAAATCAAAAAATTCAGAAATCCAAAGACAATAATCCAAGAACAATATTGACACAGCATACGCTCGTTAAATTATCAATCGGGCATCAAATCAAGAATTTCACATATAAAACACAACTTAAAATACGATTCCTTGAAAAATTCTATTTAATCGCGACCACATTATTTTTTCATATCGTAAAATCCGGCTCGATTTTATATAATAAATAATCGGCCCGAATGCGCTCCTGCGGCGCGTTAAAGTATGCAACTCTCGGTGACCGCCAAAAGAGACTCGCAATACATATAGAGAGCCGCCTGAACCGTTACCCTTTATTTTTTATACGTCGAAATTGCTGAAATTCCTCAATTTACATAAATGCCGAATGGCTTCGGTCTACTTTGGGCGCCCTTTTGTGTTTGCGGCCGAAAAAAAAGGCGCGATCGCGAAAAAATCGAGACGCAGCCTAGAAAACGGAACAAAAAGCCACAAGATTGAGGGGGGTGTCGGATTTTATAACGACATTCCCACTTAATTAGAATGATATTCAAATTTGGCCGTTTGAGCCGCGGTTGTGGCGGTATCGAAAAAAAAGGGAAAGTCGGACGAAGAATGTGGGCGTTGAAGAGATCGTCCTTAATTAATGTGAGTTTAACGAATTCCGTCTCGGCGAGGTTTCGTTTGTTGTAAAATGTTTAGGTTGTTGATGGAAAGTGATCGTGATGATTTTGGTGTGAGATTGCAAATGTGTTGTTCGGTCGATAGGAGGTCGTTTTAATATGGATGTTGTTTATTCTTATGAAAGGGGAATCTATGATGGTCGTTCATAAGATTTATAAATATTTTGATTCGTTGTTGAATGTTTTGACTTATTTTATAAATTGTGTTGTTTCTATGAAAAATTTTAATATTTATCGTTTCGCAGAATTTTGAGGTTTGGCGTTATTATAAATAAATAATTCTTCATATGGATTGTCTGATTATGCTATGTATTTTATTAAATGATACGAAAAATTGGTATTTATTTCAAAATCAAAAATATTTTATAAAACATCGGTATAAATCATTACTAAGATTTTCCAGTTTTAGCTTAATTTATTTGAAAAATTACAAAATATTGTCGAAAATAACAAGCATATAATTCCACCATAAATCCTTAATATATCAAAAATTTTAGAACTATAAAATAAGTTGTTACTTTCAAAAAGTTAAAAAAAAAAAATGAACATTTCAAAACAAGCACAAATCTTTCCAACTTTGCCCCAATATTGTTATTCAAAATCCATCAAAAATAAACCTAACCTAGAAATAAAAAAATATATTAAAAACCTTTATGAATCAATTCAAATCATCAATTTTTGATTGCTGATTATAATTATATATCCTGACTAGATTGTACTCAATAATACAGTAGCAGAATAGTCTCATAGACTTTCACAACTACGTCTCTGACACAACTTGGGCCAGGAAACACTGTCGGTTCAATTGCGCGCGATCGAAATGGAACACATTGTTTTGGGTTGAAATGCACACATATGTCATATGCGCGCATTTCACCCCAAAACAATGCGTTCCATTTTAGATCGCGCGCGACTGAATCGCCAGTAGGCGCCTGGCCTTAGACATACCTGACGAGTCACCAGCCACCATACAAAATCCCTCAAAACCACCAAAAATACGCCGAATCGAAAAATTCAAAAAACGCCAAAAACACCAGAAAACCCCCAAAAACCAACTCCGACCTCCGGCTTTCGACCGGAGACCGCAATCTTCGGTCTCGGCAGGGTTGAGCTCGTCGGCCAGCTGGCCGCGGCGTCTATTTCGGAGTGGCGCGTCTCTGAATCACGGCGCGAGACGCGGTGTATATTTATGTAGACGCGGACCCGGTGACTCAGGATTGTGCGCCTACGAGCGAAATAAATTACACGCCGAATAGACCGTTTTTTTCGTCTCGAACGGTCGTCGTTCGAGGCGTGAGGAAATGTCCGGCGCGCGCTGCGGAAACCGCACCCGGACGAGGAAAATGAGCCGGGAAAATCGACCGAGATTTGACCGTCGATCGACGACGTTGAATCATTTTATAATGAATATACATTAAATCAATTATTATGAAAAAATCGTGTGTGTGTGTTTGTGTAATGTAAAATTCGAGTAAACGCCCCCGTAATTTACAAGTAATAAAACGCATCGTAAAAACGAGTTACTCGTTGTCGTTCAAATATGTCATTCACCGACTCGTTTATATTAAGTCTAGACGAGTTCGTTTATTAATGGTGAACGACAGATTTAGCACTTTCGTGCATATGGCGCAAATCTATTTGCGAATTTGTACATTCAATTGAAACGCATCGTAATGACGTCCAAGGTGCATTCGTCGAGTGCACTTTCGGAGAATCGACGCTGTGCTGATAACATCGATTCGCACACCTTAAACCCCTAAATGTGCACATATTTTTGCATTTCTAAATAAATATACTTATTTTGGAATTTGTTTTCTTCGTATACGTATCTGAAAGTTGTTTTTGAGACACTATCTTAGCGTAAAATTATATTTGAACGCTTGAATTTCTATGTTGATAGCACCCATTTGAACTGTCTCAATATTGTATGAACGTATACGAATTTTACTCTTTGTAGTATATATTTTTGCGATTCGCAAGCATTTTTTTTATACTTAATCGAAATGCATTCGAATGACGTGCAAAATGCACTTTTGGAAAACTGGCGCGATACAGATAACATCAATTCTCACGCGTTCAACCCCCAAACGTTCGAATATTTCAGAGTTTTCAAATAAGTATTCAAGAACGGTTGCACATTTAGAATTCACATTTATATATAATGTATTTTTTTCGTTTTTACGGCGGCGTATACGGCTCGTCGTCGGAAAAGTTCAGTGACTCTCGATTAAAATAAGATCGTCATGATTTAGATCGCGGCTCGGTCGGAAAAATCAAACACAATATAAACACGGACACAAATACGACCGTATTTTCATATAACATATAAATAACGAAGCACCGAACACCTTGGAAAGGAATCAAATTTTTTTCCAATAAAATATTTTATACGAAATACGAAAAAGATCGGCGGCAACGACCCGAGCGCGATAAATCATCACTATTACATATATGATCCCTTTCGCTCGGATCGCGTATTTGTAAATAGGCCGAAAATATATTTTATGTTTGACTTTGATCAGTTAATTGAATCGGGCATGTCAAATCTCCGCCATTGTGCACGTGGCCGTGTGATCTTAGCCATTGTAAACGTTAGCCAATTATTTACTCGGCGGTCGCCAAATATAACCGCCAGTCCGCCGTTATAATTCTAAAGATAAACTGCCGTATACATACATCGATCCGATTGGATCTTCGCGACGTGTCTGCGTTTTGATCGATAGATCCTTTTTTTCGCTCAGTCTGCTGAAAAATAGCTTTTTCGTACGTGCGAAAGCTCGCAAGATGGTGAGTTTTCCCGACGAAAACGCACCAACATAATCACTACGCATTAAGAAGATGCGATGAATGGACTCAATATTATAAAATAAGGCGCATAATCGATGTTACGTCTGCATAAAATAATCACAATTCGAAATGTAAACGAACCGATTGTCGTACGGACGTGACGCGCGTTTTGAAAAGATCGTCGAACTGCATTGACAATACGCAAACACTAGAAGGTGTTAAATTAAAACGGCGATCCTCTGATTCACTATGGCGTCATAAAAACGTTCATTGACGTTTACGAGCTATGCAAACTTAAACAAACAAATGTTTAACGTCGGTAATCGAAGCAAGATTAAACGGAGGCCGCTGAGAAAATTTTACTGCACTCGCGAATCAAACATGTTTTAAACTGTCGTAAATCGCGAACGATCACAATGAATATGATAATTAAATCATGTGATTCATTCTCAAATGGGCGAGGTTCGTTACTGCTATTCATATATTTGAGAAACATAGAGCGATCCATGGATCTGTGTCATTACGCGCATGATCGGCTACCGAAACGGATATAATGCGCTTGCTGGGTTTGTCCGTGTTATGTCAGGACGATTTATTGTGACAATTCAACCGACTGGATTCTGTCAATAAATAATTTTTATATCAAATAATCAATTTAAATATAAAAAAAATACTAAATCACAACAACATATCATCGCAACAATCAAACTTTTCACACTAAACACATTAGCATCATCGGGACACCATAAACACCACTTCTTCCGCACATCTCTAATCAAAACCAACTTAGACCATCGCCACGTCGGTAAATCAAACTAAAGCCAATATCGAACCCGAAAATCCGTTTGATCTGCCCATAAAAAATGGTTTGTAATGATTTTAGTTCCCGCCCACCATACTGCAGTCAGATCTTCCCACAGTGAGTCAGGGCGGCGTCCAGTCTGCCGTCAGACACTTATCGGAAAACACACGTAAATATTTCGTCGAATCCGACGAAAATTAATTACATCGATTGTGACTTTGAATAATGAGCCATGAATAAATAAATAAATTTCGCCAAGTATTTTATTGTTGCGCGAAAATATCAATGGCGCGCCGTCGTGTTTATTCTAGCCATTCATTGATAGTAACGCTTTCGATGTTATAATATTAATTGTTACGATTATACAAAGATTACGATCTATTTACGTATTTAATCTAGATTATGATAATATTTTTCGTATGAAAAACGATTATAAACGTCATTTTTTATATCCCGCACACAAAAATCGTATTCGTGATTGACCCACTTACCACGAGGAATCCGAACGATTTCACCGTCTGAGATTCCGATAGAAAATTGCACACGTGCACTATGGTCATTATATGCACCCCAATGTGCATGGAAAATAGCTGAACCCACACGCATGGGTTGATTGCACTAACCCAGTGCCCCTGTGCACCGATTTGCATTGGTAATAAATGTCCAGGGGCAATAGATCACACACGCATGATCCATGGCACGCGATCCATACTGATCCATGGGTCGTTTCATGTAAGTGCAATTTGCATGGGAACCGTTTTTGGATGGTTTTTGCGGGGAAATTATTTTTTTTGTTGTAGAATGTAAGTGTGTTTGTGGGAGTTTATTGAATTGTTGGGGGTTGAATATTTGGTGGTTTCAGAGTGAATAGTTGATGAAGATTTATGGATTGAAACGAAAAAAGTTCGTGAGGTTTTTATTTTTGATTTGATAAATTGAAAAAAATATTCGTATGAAATTTGTATACTGTCGTAACAATTTTTTTTAAGATAATGAAGAAATTTTTATATAAATCCTTAAATACTGCTTTTACAATATAAATTCAATCGTTTAAACTTCAAATTAAACCTTTTATAAATGAAATTCAGCCATCGAAAAGTATTATTTATTGAGACCATTTTCATAGTATTCAAAGAAACATTTAAAATCTTATGATGATATTTCATTGATTACTATGATAGCGGTCTTAATAAAAACCTTCCGATAGTAGAATTTGATTTGAAAAAGGTTGAGTTTGTTGTTTAAAAGTGAATTTGGAGGGCAATAGCTGTTAATATGTTTTTTTCCGTGAATCTTATCAACTTGTTAATTTCGTTTGAATTAATCAATCAGAATCGTCAATTTTTTGTATTTCACAAATACATATTTTCATATACATTACCATATATAATATTATATATTTGCCCACCCTAGGAATTTTACGTTTTTGCTACAAAAAGATACAAAATTATACTTTATTCACGTTTCATCAGAAAAATATATTATTAGAATATAAATAAATAGAATTCGATTGACAGAAACGAAACATATCGCTTGAAAATAAAAAGATGGATTTTTTCTATAGTTCTATTATCAGAAAAATTCGCAAAAAAATTCTGACACTTCTGATTTTGTTTATTTATCTAAATATATTTAAAGTGATATCATCCATAATTTAAAATTTATTTTGAGTGATTGTTTAATAAATATATGATATTGGAAAAAATATGAGTGTTATCGATAGAGTACATACAGGTAGTTTTGTAAATATATGTACAAATATAGGTATATTAGTATATAGGCCCGATGTTAATAACATCGGCTGTGGTTTTATTAAGAAACGGAAAACGATAAAATGTGAAAATCCGATTGTGTGAACCCGAAACGTGTACCCGATTTGAATATTTAATTAATAAAATCAAAATAGTTCATTTGTTATTTGTTTGTGATATATAGACTACCCGATGTCCGTACTCGATTTGAATATATTTAATATTTAATAAATAAAACCAGTTAATTTGTTATTGACAAAGAAATCTGTCATCGGTGATTATGCACATGTATAATATAAGGGAATTCAAATATTTTTTCCACTGCGTAATAATCGACGTATTGCATACGTCAATAGAGACGCTTTCATAGCATGATATTATAGACGTTAAGTGTATACGCATAAAGACCATATACGCATGAAGAAAAATTTTATAGACGCAAAAAAGTAATCGTATCGACGCGTCGTATTAAAGTCGTGAGCGTCATCGACACAGATACACAGACGAACACACACATATTCGCTATTATATATAGGGGATTGGCAAATTTGGTTATGTAGTGTACATACAGTTTTCATATTCGGTCATTTCTAAGCCTAATAAAAAAAACCATTCGCAAAACCGCACATACTTCATCGAACGATTACAAAACGAACTTCCCTCGACACTCCACACCAAAAACGTCCCAAAACGGAGCACAAAACCCAAAAACCACGCACGAATTCGAAAAGATAAAAATTCGAACACGTGCACGTCATCTAGGGGCGTTTGCTCAACATATTTCCTCACTCGAAAGCCGCCACACGTTCTTGTCTAAATAACCGAAGCGCCGTGTTGCGGCCGGAGTGTGTGATTTTTCTTCGGACACGACGACGACGACGTGGATTTAGAAGATGGACCGAAAAAGTCGCCATTTTGTAATGGACCGCCTCGTGTTTCAGCCGCAGGTCGGCTGAAAGGTCCGTGTCGGCGTTTCGGAGGCGATTTGTTCACTTTCGGATGGGGACGCGTGGAAGAGTTTGTAAATGGGATCGAATGTGGGTTCGAATGTTTTGGGCTTTGTGTCGTTTCGATGGTTGGAAATTTCGTGTGGTTCTTTGCGGTGTGTTGGTGCGAGTTTTTGTAGTTGTCTTCGTTTCGTGCAAATTGAATGGAAAATGTGAAAAATTCTATGTGCGTGTATCCAATTCGTTTTTATTCGGAGGATACGTTCCGGAGACTAATGTGTAAAAAATTTAAGGTAACGGTACAAAAATTGAAAATAGGTTCAATCAGTATACACCCGATCCTCTTTTTATATGGTTCCGAAATAACACGGTTCAATGAAGAATAATCGATTATTTTTTACTATAGCGCGGTATAAAAAAAAAAACCTTTATGTATATTAATTCCCCAATGGTAAGATTCGGTGCAGTTCAGTATACTGTTATAATTTGTATGCATTTTAATTATATTATAGTTAATAAATAAAAAATTTCGATGATTTTATTGACGAATTTTTTTCAAATTGCACATTTTTTATAATGTACATTTAGATGGAAATTCCATATTGTTGGAACCCGTATCCGATTTTTGTATGGTCATGATAATTTTTTTTTATATGGTAGTCTCAAAAACGTATCGTGTAAAAAGAGGATTAGCTGTATTCCGATGGAAATCCGAATATACTTTATAAAAAAATTGTAACGTAGATAAATTTCGCCATGTGAAATTATCAAAACACATAGAATTTTTATATTTAAAAATTTTAATTGCTTACTGGTCTGCATTGAATCTTATTCTTGTGGCATAATAATAAATATTTTATATTTTCATACTATGCTAAAGTGAAAAAACAATCGGATATTTTTATTTGAACTGTGTAATTTTAAATGTAAGAAGAGAATTTGGTGTATAATAGATGTATTATGCGTAATTTTTCTTAAATTTGAATTAATATTTAAAAAAAAAAAAACAGCAAAAATCATTTTCTAAACCACCTAAATATCAATATTAAATAATTAAAATTAAAATTTTCAATATTTCAATAAAAAAATCTATTTAACAAAACGAACACTGAGTATTGAAAACACGTTGCATTAATCGCAGCGCAATTCACATTTATTTCAACGAAACCGTAAACTTATCACTCCGGCGATTAGCGCTATATGTTAAACACATAAACGTCCGATTTTTTCCAAACACTCCGCATTTACAATTTCCCCGAAACGGAGTTTCATTCGTTCCCAAAGAGCGATTGCATATTCTCGGCGCGATACATCCATTTGAATCGCGACCGCCGATTTCCGAGAAACGTCGCAAATTTTCTGGCATCGCGTAAATCAACCGAGTCGAGTACTTCGATGGGGTTTTTCGGTTTTTCGGTTTTTCGCATGGAGTTCAGCTAGCGAAGGTCTGGATACAATAATAGTTTCGCGTATTGTGTTTCCTCCTGTCAACTCTTCATAAAAATATCGCGAGGAACACTTGGCAGGCGTCCCGTACCTAGAAATATCCGTCAAGCAATACAAAACGTGTTCAATTCATTTTTTTCGATTTCGGATTGTGCCGTGATCTGGCGATGTGTACGATCGTTGATGATTCAGATCGTGAGCTGGATGGAAATGTGGATTTTGTGTAAAAACTGTTTGGATGTGAATAGTTTTCGCGGTGTTTAATATGAAGAATTTAATCTGAAGATAATCATTGTATTTATTTTAATTGGAATTTGAAATGAAAATATTCAGAGTTAACAATTGTATTTTTTTAATACATAAATCAGTCTATTAAATATAATTAATTAGATTAACGGAGCTAAAATTTCATATGTTGTTTAATTATATGAAAAGATAAAAGAAAATTTCAAAAAAACATCATATGATTTATGATTATGTTTTTTTATTCTTAATTCAAAACTATTTCATTAATAATATTTTTCAAAAATGTTAACGAGGAACATGAAAGCTCAAATTTTAAAATATTTTTTTACAACAATAGTATTCAAGAATTTGCAAAATTTTTTCCAATATTTCAAACAAAAGCATATAGAAATAGAATAGATTTATCAAATGAGAACATCTTTTACGCGTTTAGTACTGAAAAATCTTGGATTTTTCTTCAAAATGATGAATTTTTATAAACATCATTACAGAATGAATTACGAAACCGTTTATAATTTATGAATTTATTATCGTCCGCGATGATCTATTGCCGAGTAGAAAAATCTTATAATAAATTTCGAACGTAAACAATCGTCTGGAAAACACACAAGAGAGATATTTTCATTTTTTGTGCGAATCGTTCAAAGTGTTATATCAATGTGAGATATTTTTATCAATTTGTGTAAATTGTGAAGACGTTCGTGTAAACGTTCCTTCGCCAATTGAAACTGAACGGCTTCCAGGAACGTTCGAAATAAACCCCATTTCAATTTTTTCAGAATCGAATCGTTTTCAGATTTTATTAATGCGTCACATAAATCTATTTATTGCGATTAGGGTTTCTGTACCGGGTCGACCCGGGACAGAAATTCCCGGGAATTTGCAAAAATTTTATTGTCCCGTCTCCCGGGAATTCTAGCCTTGAATCCTGGGAAATTATTATGAAGCGAGTATATCCTTCGCGTATTGACGATTCCACAATGGAAAGAAATGGAAGAAACTCTTTTAGATTCGGATGAAGATGAAACAATTGTGTGTTTGACGATGAATGAAGCATTAAATAATGAGTTATCAAAGACAAATATACGAAGTTACGTAAATAAAAACAACATTGGCTTAAAAAAAATATATACATACCGACAAAAAGAAAAAATCGATAATTTAAAAAAAATTCGACCCTTTTATCAATAAGACCAACTTCGACTAAAACTAAAAGAGGTTTTTCCATTGCTGGAAGTTTTTGTGGAAATTATAGAAACAGTGTAAATATTATATTATTAAGAAGCTACTTCAAATAATTTTACTTTTATAATTAATTTTTTTCCAGTTAAAATATAAATATATGTTATTGTTTTTTTTATTTTCTAAATAAATGAATAAATATTTTTTTATTTATAAAAAAATACTAAATTGAAAAAAAAAGGTTTTTATATGCGTTCCGGGATCCCGGGAATCCCGGGAACGATATCGGGCTCTGTCCCGTACCCCGAGGATTGAAAAAGTCCGGAAAATCAGAAACCCTAATTGCGATTGATTCGCGAAAAAGATTGTTTTCCTTCAGTTAAACAAAGACGGAAAATTATTATGTATTTATCCATTTTTATTTTATAATACGAAACCGAAAGCATAGCACATCTACATATAAATACAAAAGGCGAAAGTGTAATATAATTCGACGATTCGAGCAGCTCGAAGATGGCTATCTATTTTACACTCACGGCAATTAATTCACGGCGGTTCGTGTGACCGATTGTATCATTGCATCATTAAAGAAAAATCCTGAAAAAGTCTTACCCGAAAACATACCAACATACGAATATTGAGTATGGAAAAGTCGACGAATCGACACCGAAACTCAATGCGACTCCGCAATTCGTGAACTTTAACATACAGCCCTCGTTCAAAAAACACATAGAACCACAATATAAGCACACACACATACATTATATAGGACAGACAGACAGACGGACAATTACCGAGTGTTACCAGTTGAGGAACGGACGGTTACGGACGGCGGGACGCACCGACAATGATCGCTATCGCGCGGGAACATCGGCTGGAGACTTGAACGCGCGCGCTCAAGTTCAACTTCGCCATGTGTAGGCTGTTTTTTCGGTTCGGTTGTGTGAAAGTGGTGGTGGGTTGGATTTTAGCATTGTGGAAAATTGTTTTGAGAGTATGATGTTAGAGTTTTTTTTAAGTGTTGTACTTTTGTTTTGGTTCGTGGTTGCGGCAGACAATTTTCAAACCCGCGGTCGATTTGCGGAAAAGTAGAGATTGCATTCGTTAAGTTCTCTTTTTAGGTTATATGCGAATTTGATTTGTAAAAAATGGAAATTGTTTGAAAATGAAAAAGGAATTCATAAATTTTTAATGTAGTGTCGATAATATTTTTTTTTTTACTTATCAATCTTATCGCTCCTGTAAAAATCAACAGAAAACTATTTATAAATAATTAGTTTGGGTAAATTATCTTAAAAATAATATTTATATTCAGTTTTGCATTTGAAAAAAATTAACGGAAAACCATTTATAAATAATTAGCTTGGGTAAATTATCTTAAAAATAATATTTATATTCAGTTTTGTATTCAAAAAGTTATTGATTGAAATTGTTTATACGGATAAAGAAAATAACAAATAACACTATAGTTGATTTATATGGCAAAAAATATAAGCTTTTACTATGATTTTGAAATTGTCAAAATATAATTATAATCTTGACGTTTATACAATGGAATTATAGCATATAATTATATAATATCATCATATTAGGATTTTATAAGATATTAGTATCGCGGAATTTAGATAATACAGTTTACATCATAAGTACCTACTCATTAAAATAATATAAATTGTAGATAATACATAACGTGCGAAAATAATTGATTACTCCACATTAAGATAAAAATAATTAATATAAAACAATAAATGGAATGCGATATAAATAACAACAAACATGTAAAAATGTTTCCATTACACAATTCTCCAAAATAAAATAATATATACAATTTTTATAATAAAAAAATCATACGAAAAGAACCATAAATGAAATACCGCGAATTTTTATGCCAATACGAACGAACTAAGTAAATCATCCTACATAGACGAGATTCAAAGATAGTGAACACATTGAACTCTTAAACCGTACTCATAAAAAAAAGAACAACAACTTAGGTATATAAAGCAATTTGCGGCGGGGTCAATTTGAATAATACCAACATTTAAATTCTGTTTAATAATAGCGGCGATGCTCAATCAAACCGGCCGTTTTTTCCTTAGTAGCCTTTGTATGGAGAACACGAATTCAAGATTCAAAAATTTCGCCAATCATATGAAATCAATCGTTTTATTACATCATATTTCATATTTAATCAATTCGAATATATACGAGGTGATTGTATAATATTTTATTATATTTCAAGTCTATTATCTTATTTTTTTATATATTGAATATTCACAAGTGCCGAAAAGTATCGAGTGCACTTCGGTGCATCACGCACGGGCACAAGTACGTGTGGACATTCACTCTAAATATATTCAAGCTAAACTAAAAGGAAAAAAAGCTTCGAAAAGTGTGTGCGCAACTTCTTTTATAAATAAACTGTTAGCTTTACGCTTCGTATACGAAGTGTCTTCTGCGTGCAACTTTGTACTCCGGAGGAGAAGATTGATGAAGGAACGCATCTGGATTATTTATGCGAATCGAAAAATGCGAACGTTATTTTCGCGTTTTCAAAACTCGACGCATAACACAATACACATCTTTCGAATCGAGACGTTTGATTGTTAAAGTTTGGTTCTGTCCATTTATAAGTCTGCCGTTCGAAACGTATAAATAGTCATATTATAGATATGATGATTTTCTTGAATAATTTTTTTATCACTCTGACATACTTTTGAAAAGACGACGATTAGATTATTTTCGGTCATACAATCGAATTTTATCTGTAACTAAGGCAGTATTTTTTATTAATAAAAAGGAAACGTTTTCATTCAATAGTATAATACAAACGAAAAAGATACGCGTCCGCACGTTTACGCTCAATTTCAACACGTCGCACATACTTTTTCAGCATTTTTCAAAACGAGCAAAACTCTTATGAATACTCGAAATTATATTTCAATAATATTTATTCATGATTTTTATACAAATATAGAAAGTGAGCGTTGTTTGATGGGGGCGTGGCGACGCCCCCTCAGGTTACGCCCTATTTGACCACCTCCTCTGGCCGCGGCTCAGCCTTGATGTTACATATTAGAAAAGCACACACACACCAAGTGCAATAAATTACACGTAATTATGCCGTAATTGAAGCCGACGTAATCGGCGATCGTCGCTTCGAGATGATCGCCGATTACGATTGCGACTATCGGCACAACCCGACTGGATTCGGAAGTCGAAATGTTCATTGTGCGGCAATAAAAACGCCCTATCGATTGTTGACTCGTTTATTTCCTCGTTATCTTATCTGAGACGGCGCCAATTTCAAATTCGCATATTGCGGAATATATTGCCGCAAAGAGTCGAGTTCGAAACATAACATAAACGTTCAAAACATTATTGGGTCAACGAGCCGCACTTTCGATTGAATACGAATGATTTGTTATCGATTTTCAATAGTTTTGAAAACTGATATCGTTTTTTTAATGAGTGTTGTGACGCAAATGTGACGTTTTCCGATATGAGAATTTCCTCAGATACAAAAGCGTTATCATCGATTGTTTGATTTCGGCTGACCGCAATGTCGGATTTATTTATTCGTGCACTTAAATATACTTCGTACAAAAGTGTGTATGTATGTGCTATTTGATCCGTAAAATAAATCGACCGTAATGGTCTACTGGTTACCGTCACGGCATTAAAGGCAGGAAGGTCAAAGTTTCGATTTTTGTCTAAGTGGAAAATGTCGTTTTTATAGTATAGACATTTCGGTGACGATGAAAAACGCTGAAAATACAACAAAAATTTTACACAATCGAATAAAATTTATTTATGCATACAATGCATCTATTGGCTTATCTTTATATGGAATTTTCGATAACAATACGTCCGAAATGTCAAAAAACGTGTACGAAAAAGAGGAAATAATTAGGACATTGTACATTTTCACATCTTATCTACAAACACAAAAATATTTCCACACACGATTCACCCGATGCGTTTTGGGCGCATCGTTTTCACGGTCCGTCCGCTTTTATTCGCAGATTTCGCACAATGGAACAAACGAGCGCAAACATGATGGATGCCTTTGGAGGAAGATTAGTAAATGTGTTGGTTTTCGCGTTTTTCAGATGTATCGTGAAGTTCGCCAACCTTGCACAATTTGATTTTTGGCAAAACGAGCAGGATGCACGCCAGTTTAGAAGCACTTTATTGTCGCTGTTACCGGCGTTTATTTATTCGTGTTTATTTTCATTTCGGTAACTATGTTTGTTTTATATTGTACGCATTTGTGTATTGGACGATCAACTGTTAACGTGACTTTGAACCTAGTTCGACCTTCGGAGTTCATGTCTCTAAAGACGTCTGTGTTTATTGAAACGGATTATATTGCCGAATTTGAGAAATATTGGTACTGAGTGTTTGAGAGCCATTTTGTATGATGATTCTGTTAAGATAATCTATTAGAACTGATTGATGATTCGAGTCATAAATAATATTTGGGTCAATATTATTGTTTCAATATAATCAAATGGGGAATCCCATTATATTGATATTGATATTTTGTGTTATTATATCCGTTTAATTGGGTTTCAGTATTTAAAAATTGTATATATGAATTTTCCATTAATATTTTTTTTATTTAGAATAACTCTCTGGGGGGTATGAAAAAGTAAAAATGAGAGATAACATATTTTTAAAAATATCAATAGATTATCTTTGATTTAATACGCACGTGTTGATTAAAGTTCAATATAAAAAAAATCAACGAAATATTTTAGATAAAACACATAATCTCGCATAAAAATTCATTCACTTTTTCAATATATAAAACGCATTAAAAATATTCCGTATCATCCTACATTTGAATGCATCGATGGTTCCGCGTAGAAATTAATTAGAAAACGAACACCTTTTAGCTCGGTTGCACATGCAACACGTAGGGCGAAGATAAAGGTGGAAGTCGAGCACACCTGCCCTTCGAAAAGAAGAAGGGCGAACTCGATTCGACCCTCGAATCATTTTTTTTTATTCCCAAGCACTCGTTGACGTTCACGCCTCGCAGTTCAAAAGTGTGTAATTAATTCGAAGTGCGTGTTCGCCGAGAGTAAAAGTGGTCTTCGAATCTGCTCGCTCGTAAATCACATTTGCGGTTGTTTTTATTTACTATGATGTTCCCGTCTCGTAATACAAATATGTGAAGTGTATACGACGATTTCAAAGAGCATATCCAAAGTGTATTTAAGATAATTTTCAACTTGTGTACATTCCAAATTGAATCATTAAAATTTTTGGATGATGCGGCTTTGCGAAATTTCGATCCCAAGGTCCATTCGGATAATTTATATTCATTTGAATGACCCAATTTTAATCTATAAATTGAATATGTAATGGTAATCATTTGTAGATTTAAATCGCTTGATTTATTGATACAGTTCATGTATTTTTTTAATTCCAAAATATACTTGGAGATAGAACACAATGCGAATGACAAGACGTCGTATTTTTCGACGTGCCTCGAGCTTTTGTTGTTGAATTTAAATTAAATTAAATTGCGCCCGAGCATAATTAAACAGTCATTATTTTCAATGAATTAGCGCGATGCCACGTCGGAAATGTTTAGACGTGTAACTTTTAATGAAAATAACCGCCGCCTAGTATTATAATTATATTATATACACGCACACGTAACACCACAATAACATCTGTGGACGACGAGCCGACTTTTCCGAAACCTATTTTAGTACCGGAAAAAAACGAGGGCCCATCAAACGGACCCGTTTCAATAATAAAACGAGGGCCATATCGTCGGACCATCGTGTTAATTGTCGCTAAGGTGAGACTTCACTTTACGAGTTTTCCGACCGATGCGCGTCGAATTGTGCCGTTAAGTTTATTTTAGACATGTGCCACTTATGAGATATCGTCGGGACGGATTTTCTTGAAAATTGGTCGGGAAATTGTCGGAAATCTGAATGATTTGTGGATTGTGTGTTTTCGATTGGTCGTTTGATGCTTTGAATCGGATTTTCTTTGTGATTCATGGGTTTCCGTTATTTATTTATTTTTATTTCGATTGAGAAGAGTAATGTGAAGATTTGGGTGCTTCGTTATGTAATGTTCGACTATTTTTGTATTTGAATTGTTTTTTAGGCTCGTCTCAATATAAATTTGACACGAAATTTTTCAATGACACTCTTAATTGGCTCAAAGAATACGTTTCGAAATTTAGAAATACATTTTTCACTTTTCGAGTATACAATTTCTGGCATTTGTGTCAATAACGCAAACATAAAAAAAATATTTATTTAATTCATATATGAGCTACAGCCGCCTTGACATTAGCTTTTCATTAACGATTTTCATACGAAATCTTTTGTTTACTCATATCTTTTTCGCACATATCTCTATCAACATTAAAACACTAACAACCTATCACCATTCAATCGCGAAAACGCCAAATTTCGCATCGCCACGCCTTCGGTGTCGGATGTCATTCACACTCTAATTTACGCGCGCCGCGTGAGTTGCATCATATTTTCGCCTCGTCAAAATAAAACGGGGGAAAAAATCGGAAAACAAAAAACCACACACACACACACACACACCCAGTGGCCGTTGCCAAACGTCCGTTTTTAAAACGAACGGATAACGAGATGGATGAATGGGTGTAACGGGGACAAAGTCGTTACGGCTTAAGCTCAAAGGAAGCTTTCGAAAGATCTCGCGACTTCCGGCCGGACACCCTCGGAAGACTAGATCGGAGACGAGCTTAATATTCGACTGTGTGTTCTGTGTGTGCTTTGGGTTTGTTTCGGTGTATGTGTTGTGGGTGAAAATAGAAGAGTTAGTGGGTCAAGCCGACACGGTGAGACTTCGAACGAGAGCTTTTCCACGGAGTCCGCGAGCTTCCGATGGTCGGGCAGGTGAAATATTATATTTGAGAGTTTTTTTTTTGAATTTATTCATTTATTTTTTTATTGAATCCCCTATATGTAATAGCGGATTTCTGTCTGTCTGTCACGATGACACTCGCGACTTTAAAATGATCGACTTGTCGACACGATCGTTTTTTCGAATTATTCAAAAAAAAAAAAAAAAATATTCATTCGTTTTTATTCAAATCAAGTACCAAATCGGGTATAATCGCCAAACAAACTTATATTCTGGAGAAAATAAACAAAATATTTGTTGGGCATCGATGACATTTCGCAACGACACAGTTATAAAATATTTTTGCATAGATATATTTAATTTTTATTTTATTACGTAATAGTATGGT
>JAOXNN020000064.1:663446-691753 GCA_028571205.2 Hydropsyche betteni | reverse complement strand
TTTTATTAATTAAATATTAAATATTCAAATCGAGTACGGGCATCGGGCAGCCGATGTTACTACTGGCTTTGCCATTCTAATTTAGCCTGTATGCCCATTAAAATAACGGCTATAATCGCTATTTACATCATTCTCGATCTCCAAATATAGTCTTTATAATCATTATAATAACGGCTATAATCTTATATTCTGGAGACATTTTGCAAGGGAATGGTTATAAAATATTTTTGCATAGATATATTTAATTTTTATTTTATTACGCAATAGTATGGTTA
Organism: Hydropsyche betteni; assembly: GCA_028571205.2. Taxonomy (NCBI): domain Eukaryota; kingdom Metazoa; phylum Arthropoda; class Insecta; order Trichoptera; family Hydropsychidae; genus Hydropsyche; species Hydropsyche betteni. The sequence goes on along the minus strand of JAOXNN020000064.1, from coordinate 691,478 downwards.
TCAATTCACAGCCGATGCTATTAACATCGGGCCTATATACTAGTATTAAAATAATTAATCAACAAATCTAGGCAGCTCATCTCGTATTGCAAATCGCTTACAATAATGCATTTCGCACACACGCGACCCATAATCATCATCGAATGGGAACAATGTCGCACGATGATCACGACCAAGACGATGATGGTGGTAGTTACATTGCATTTCAGAGCGTCAGCAGTTGCAGTGACCGCATCAGGAATGTGGCGGGGCCTAAGTCGTTGCGAGTAATTACTATTAGGCGTGTTGATGAGCCAATAACGTTCGAGATTTATGAACTGCGTTTTGCATACAAAGAGCGATGGTAATGCGCTCGAATCGGTGCAAATCGTCTCCGGGGGTCAAAGGTCGCGTCGGAGGTGCGTGCGCTATGCATAAACGCGTGGGTGTTGTGTTTTGATGGAATATTATGAACGCGAGCTGCACGAATGCTTCGACTTTTGAATTTATAGGGAAAATCTGTGTTTCCAATTTGTATCTTAGTCTGACAGTTGACTACCGACGTCCGGTCGGCAATTATCTCACCAAAAATAATAAATAAAAACGGGCATAAATAAAAACTCACAGCATGATGTTGAGCTTTTGAGTCTCGGTCGCGATCACAATGCAATTATTATAAAATTCAAAACAAACAAGCGAATCTTTATTATATTGAGCTGAAAAAAATCTCGAGCACAAATACGAATCAGCGGTTAACGAATTTATTCGGCTTTCGTGATTAGAAAAAATATATATAGGAGTGTACAAAAAAAAAACGACGAGACTAGAATTTGCATTTTTCCCACGTGGCCCGATAAGTGTACGTAGCGTAGGAACTCATTCATCATCCGACCGCGGAACAATGCTTTTAATTACGTATAAAATGTTAATAAGAGGCTCGTCCCGGCACGTCGGCGTGATGAATCTTCTCTTTTTTCGATCGAATTTTGAATTTCGGAGATTTTGGCGGTTTTCCGTCGTAAATTCGGCGACGGAACAGGCGCGAGCTTAAACCGCAATGATCGATCGTGTGGACTTAGCGATGTTTTATTCAGCGCTTAATCTTTTGAGCGTTTCGAATTTTCTTGAGAAATTCAAATATATGATAATGATTAAGATTTTTAAATAGATTTTTTTTAAGTTGTCTATTGATATAAATGGAGAAAATATTTTTTTTAAATCGAGTGTTTACATTTCGTTTCATCTTAAGTTTACATAATAAAAAAATATTTTTTTTAAATAATTTCGTGTGAAAATTCTTGAAAATTTTTACATCTGCAATTATTTTTAATAAATATATTATAGAGGTAAAAAAATAAATAAACAAATTAAACATAAAATGTGAACAGACGAAAATTACAAACTACACAGCGCGAGTCTGCCGTATTACGGGCATCGTTTGAAAAATTTTGAAATTTATTTAAGCGAAGCGCACCTTTTCTCACGTGCTCATCCGATATGACTTAGTTGAATTATTAATGAGGCCTATGTGAAAAAAAAAATAATAATGGCCATGTTCATCGAGACGTGTGAATACGCCGGGCGCGCCGAGAGTAAAAATCGGGGCTCGCGCCGATTAACGTTTTAATTTAAAAATCCATCAAAAAAAAGCACCACAGAACAAAAACGAAAAGACGAGATGTTAATTTAGAAACGGCCGTAATAAAAAAAAAATCAGTTTATTCTCGCAGAAGTCGATTTTATACGATCGACGGCTCGCGCGTTGTTTGTTCGCGTGTCGCGAAAAATGTTATGGTTTCGTGTGCGACGCATCATCGGTTTTCCATGATTATTGCCGGCAGCAAAATGACTAATTGCTCGTAAAACGGTGGACAACCTTTGGCCGTTAAGGAATTCCGATATCCCAGACCGCACACATGCAACGGATTGCATTCGTGCATGCACTCCGCAACATCCTGCATTGTTGATTAGCGTTGGATTTTTATGGTTTTGTATGTTCGGGCGATTCGGTTTCATATCATAACTTTATCGATTTTGACGTTTTGAATTTATTTTTATTTGAATTCACTTTCGACAATATATAAACACACTCTCGTTAATCTTTGATCGAAAGAATAACATAAAACTACTCTTTAAATAATATAACAAACGCACCCGTCGATCTTATAAATATCCCGAGAGTCGGCCAGGTGATGCGAATTTCAAGGAAACGATGATTCTATAAAGCAGCTCTATTTTAGTCGTCTCGAAGTTTTGCGAAACGCCCGAAATTTGTGTACATTGTTCGAAAATCTCGAAAAGGTCAAACCAATAAACGTCGGCGGTTTTTCAAACAATCGCTTTTCGCTTGCGATCGGCGATTTTCCATCGCTTCGGAAAATTCTCGGAACTCGAACTCGTCAAGGCGTTCAGGAACAATATGTGGGACACTGCGACTCGCGCACATAAAAAATGGAAACAAATGGAAAATTTATGCCGTCTGTGCCATGCCCATGTACGGATTTATGCTTATTTACCGAATAAGGGTCATCTTAGCGAGCAAATTAACGCCGATGCGCTCTCTGGTAGAGATCGATCTCAGTTGGTGCATCGATAAAAGTGCAACGTGCACTTGCGACAGGAGAATACCTGTAGCACAATGAACAGAGAAACGGCGACAGGTATGCAGTTGTTATGATGCACTTGCAATCTCGTGGCAATTCGTTTTTAATTATATTATTACCGATCGGGATGGTCCAGCTCGATTACCTGGCATAGTAGACTAGTTCAACGAAGAAGAATTTAAATGCTTTATAAAATTAAATGTGAAGTTTTTATATTTTAAATATATTTTAAAGACCGTTATTAATAATATGTAATGTTGAAAATTAATATTGAGTAAACTATTTTTTCAGTGAGTCATAATTAAAAATAATAATAATCCACGTGGGTTGTGATGCATACAAAAAAAAACTTGATACGTACAAAAATAATACGTTTAAATCAATACTAGAGCTTATATAAAAAATAATAATTTTAAAAATTAAATTTTAGTTAATAACTCACTGTTGTATATTATGCTTTAAGCTGTTATTAGACACATTTTTCAAAATATTGACAATTGTCATTATTTAATACTAAAACGTGTTTTATCTATAGTAATTTTTCACACGCGTATAAAAAAGATAAGCGATGAATAACAGATTGAATTTCATTTATGTAATGAAAAACGAAGAGTTGATAACGAAAAATTAAAATATTAGTTCGACGAGTTCGTTTGAACTCGTGTTATATAATGATTTGTATTTTTGTTTATTGTACATGATATAATTTATGAAATTTTTGGTGGTGTCTAATAAATATTAAGGGTGAACAAAATTAACTCGTGTGTCATAAAAAAACTTGTTGCTTGTCACGATGTGATATTATGTGTCACCAGCTTGTCATCACTAGTCCATATATAAAAAGAAAATTCTCAATAAAATACGTTAAATTTATAAACGAATAAAAAATTTATAAATTGACTCCAGCTATCTATTTTTTGAATTAAAAGCATATGTGATTGGAAAATTGTACTTGAAATAAAGATTTGCTCAGTTCTGAGATGATAAGTATCAGAAATTTCTGAGAAATCGATAAAAAGTTTATGTATTTTATTAAGAATTAGATTGTGATTTTATTGAAGTTTTATCAATTTGACGGACTTAATTTCACATTGAGATAGTTTGAAAAAACAAATCCTTCGAATGAAATAAATCAAATATTTATTACATGAGATGAATTGAAAATTTTTAGGATGTTTTCGTCACATAATTTTATTTTGAACATTTACTTTTTCTGTTAAGTAATTGGTTTATTATTAAATGTATAACAAATTAATATGAATGGTCAGATACGTTTTAGACTTTTCCACAATACTTATGCTGAACCAAAACCTGTGCCAAGAAATGAAACGATGATAAAATGATACTTTCAATTCCACGTTTTCGTATAAATAATTGAAGGCAAGTCTAGAAAAAAATTACGAACATGAAATAATAATTTTAAAATTAAATTGATGATGCAACTAGGTATGAAACTTCACTGCATTTGAATTTCAAAAAATGTTTTATTTTTATTTTTATTTTAGTTATATTATACGTAAATTCATTTTATTACTGTCGAGAAAAGAAACTAATTTAATTTGCTATTATTAATTTAAATATTTTTTTTAGCATATAGTTTATTTAAAACCAAATAAATTTTTATCCCAAAATAAACTGTATACTTTGACTTTATATTCTTCTCATAATTTAATTGATACAAACAAATCGTACTAATCAATAAAGATTAATTTTAAAATCAGACACACAACATAAAAATTCAATAAAATTAATTTTCGATTAAAATCATGAATAAATCATATCACTATTTATCAAAAAAATATCACAAATGAGAATCCAAACCAACATCAAAAATGAGAATCTTTCATCTCAACATATAATTGTATTGTTAGATTTATTTATATAAATTACCAAATAACCATTACTACTATATTAATATTACTATTGCTACTACTAATATGACTTATTATAGATTTAAAAAAATAAATTGAATGAATACAGAGATTTTATTAAGATCGATTATGTGTACGGATTTAACGTATAAAAAGATCGATCGGAAAACACAATAATATTCAATAATCACATAGTTTTTTTTTAAATAGTAATTTTCATTGCATTAATATTTTCGCGAATGAATCTCCTATCTCCTATATATAATAGCGGATTTCTTTGTGTGTGTTCGTGTGTTAGTCTGTTTGATGACGCTTGCGACTTTTTCGCGAATATGGTTTTTATATGCATATACAGTTAACGTATATAATATGATGCTTATTACCTACTGCCGTAATGTCGTAATTGTAACAATAAAAAATGAGCTGGTTTTATTAATTAAATATTAAATATTCAAATCGAGTACGGGCATCTATATATACTATATACTATAATCACTATTTACATCATTCTCGAGCTTGAAAATCGCGACCTCCAAATTTAGTCTTTATGGTCATTATAGTAACGGCTGTAATCTTCATAACTTTTATTTAATTACTCAATAGTACGGTTATAAATTCACAGTCGATATTATCAACATCGGGCCTATACATTATCCTCTATATACAACAAGCGGGCATCGACTTTTCGCAACGGAACGGTTATAAAATATTTTTACAAAGGTTTAATTTTTTTATATATATAATTACGCAATTCACAGCCGATGTTATTAAAATCGGGTCTATATATAAGTAAACTAATAAATATAAGAAAATAAATCGAACGAATGATAAGTTTCAAGCAGAAGCGACACACGTGTGCGCGTTCTAACAACCGAAACACTGATACGAAAACTTCGAACAACTCAAAAATTAAAATTTTGAATTTTCAACAATTTCCATTAAACCTCAATGGAAACAAACCAACGACAAGCGAGTGCGAATGCACTTCAGCAACAGGTTGATATCGTATTCAGTCGGCGTGCCGCGCGTACTACGGTAGTACGAGGCGCGCGTTGGGTCACTGAAATAAGGCGACCTTACGCGCCACCGCCATAAATACACGCACAACATAACGAAAAACGGCAAAAAACCAACGAAAATAAGCAAAAGCCACCCGACCACCCTATATATGGGACGCCGTTGCCTCGCGAGGGCCCCCAGCCCGAAAACGCCGGCTTTTGTGGCGAGGTCGTATTTTGCTCGTCGACGTGTCCGTATCGAAAGTTTTTTAAGCTTTTCGAGATCGGGATCTGCTTTCGAGAATTCCTCGGATGATGCTTCTTAGTGCGCCGGGCTCGGTAGGGTGGTTAAAAATATGCGCGTCTTTCGGCAACGTCGTTAAAGTAGCGTTCGATTGTTAACGGCGGGCGTTTTTCGGTTATGCGCTATGTAAATGTTATTTTTTTTAACTAAATATATATTTATATGATAGTTTTGATATTCGGAAAGAAACGTATCGGATAATATATTCTCGAGTTTTCCGAGAAAATTTACGAATCATTTGATAAATCGTGTGTGCGCTTAACCGTTTTGCGAATTGGCGAACGCTCAATCTTGGGTTCGTCGGTGAAGTTTCGCGACTTTTTACGACCGACGCGAAATTTAGTTACGGCCGAGCCGACTCAACCCTCGACATTGTCGAATAAAGATGTCGAATGCGTTTAGCGGAATTATTTTTCGGTTGGAAGTGTCGATGTAACGGGCGTTTGATGGAAAATTTGCAAAGATGCGTTCCTCGCGCAGCAATGAATGCGTCGTGCGGCTAATTAGTAAACAAAACGGAAAATGATTCTTTCAACTTGTTCGTTTGCATGTGCATAGTTTCGCTTTTCGGATTGAATCGGATTTTATCATATTGATGCAAGATTAATCGATCGTTAATTATGATTATTTAAATGGAATGAAAATTGTGTATTTAAAAAAATAAAATAATCAAATTATTTTTAAACGATTTATACTTACATTCAATTTCGATGTACAGTTTTTACATTTAAAATTTAATTTTTTAAAGTTTATATTCAATCAACTATGACAACGGTCTTAATTTTGATTTGATTTTCTTTTATTTCTCTTAGATTTACTTTTTGTTTGATTTTATTTTGTTTTTTGTATTCGTCATTTGTATTGCCTTGAACACGAATAAACAAATAAATGATCTTAATAGTACGATTCGATGGTTAATTTTGAAATTTAAAAGGTTGAATTTGAAGCATAAAAACTGTATCGAGCCGTTCAAAACCAATTTTTTCCCAGATATACGTTTTCAATGTAAATTAAATTCATATTTAAAAAAAATATACGTTGAATTTTATAATTTTGACTACCACAATATAAAAATATCCTAAACTATAATACTATAACGTTTTTTCATTCCATTTTTTAACTCAAATGTCTCTTCATCACTTTATCATAATGCGAAAGAGCACCATTCAACAAAATACCAATCCAAACTATTTTAACATATCCCAAAAACTTTCCACCAAAAAAACCATCTCCAAATTTTCCAACCACCACCATAGCACCAAGGACTCCGCAAAAGCAAGGGTACCCTCTTTCTTCATACGCACACCACTCACTCGGGCACTGGCCGTGGCACACACGGGCACTGAATGCACCAGTTGCCCACAGTCGCAGCGGTGCACCCGTCATTGTCAAGAATGCAGTTTTCTAGACTAATGCACGCTAAATCCGTTACCGACGGCGAGCCTGCAGCCTCGGCCACTGTTCGTCTCCAATAATGGGTGTCTATTGAAAGCGGCGAGACGTGCGATTTGTCACCAACGCGAATTGGATGCAAATTGGACGGTGGAGTACATAGGATAGTGATGTTGTTTGAAATCTGTGGTTGTGAGCGAAAAATTTGCATTTTCTGTTGACCCGTTTGTGTGGTTTTTTTTATTTTTGGGATTGTGGGTTTTGAGTTTTGTTTGAAAAAAAAATTGAAATTTAAGATTTCATGAATATAGTTCGGATTCGTTCATGTGTATGGAGTGACGAGTCCAATATAGAAACCATGGTGAAAAATTGAAAAATTTGGATAAGTAAATTTGAGTTTGAAATATTGACGAAGTATTGAGATTAAATTTAGTTCTGGTTTGTTTTGAGCGTTATCACATACATTCAGAAATTGATTATTATGATGTGAGAAAATCTGAGGTTTATGTCGGTATTTATTCACAAATTAAGAATGAAATATTATGTGATTACATAAGTGATACAAATTCGAAATTGATGCTGTTTTAAAGTGTTGAAGTGATGAAAATAAATGATTGAATTTTATTAGTATTATATTTGAAAAAATGGTGGAATGTAAAAAATATTTAGCCATTTTCTAATACATTCTAATTGATCACATCTTCACGAAATTAGAATACGGTTGAATTTTTTAAAATTAATTATAAGTAAAAAACATCATTGCTTTAGATTTAAAATATTTTTTTCCGACGGTAAAGTGACGTCCATAAAAGGGCAATATTTCAAATTACAACAGACCAGTTTACTAAACAATAATAATTTACGAGAATAATCTGTTCAAAAATATAATTTGATTAATACATTAACTGAATATTATTTATATTTATATAGTGCAGGATTTACGTAAAGGCTAATTAGATTTCAGCCTAGGGCCTCAAGATCTAGAGCAACCTCCATCCGATGTGTATTAAATTAATAATAAAATTTCATGCTTAAAAATGTACATATTGAAAATTCGAACACTTTAACTTACTTTAATTTTGCACATTTTATTATATGTGATTTAAAAAAGGAAATAGGAAATGGAAGGGCTCCGTAAGTGGAATAATCTAGGACCACTAATCATCTAAATTCAACCCTGCTTATATACAATTTACAAAAAAATAAAGTCATCATGAGCCAAAAATGTAATTTTTACATTCATACATTAAAATTAAGAAGAATTATTTACTTTTAATGTGTCACAAAAAAAAAAATCATATTTAAAACTAGCACGAAATTCATCACCATCACTAATTCGAAGCAAATTAGCAGACGTGGACATTTCCAGACGACAAAGCTATTTAAAGTGCACTTCGGATGCGCTTTGGCTGCATCTAACGATGATTGCACGCTAATTACGCCCGTACCAATAAAATCGAATTGAAGGTATCGACAAAAGGGTCAAATGACGCATTTCGCCCACACTGACATGTGCAATCGTACGAGTTCAATTTATTCGACGATTGTTGAGTATGTGGAAAATTTTTGCAGGAAAATTGACGCCGCTCGGTACGGATCGATTTCGAAATTTTCGATTTTAATGTACGAGTACAATGTGTCACTATAATATATTTTGCGGATTGTAATTACTTCAGATAAGAGGTGCCTTAATAAATTAATTGTTTTAGATAGCGTTTGTAGATTTATCGTGTTTTTCTGCATCGCTGAAATTTTTGAAGATTAACGTTTGGTTTTTCGATATAATTACCATTTTATCGGCGTATTTTCCAAAATTTTCTTATTGAAAAAAAAAAGAAATCTGAAAATAGCGATATAGTTTTTACGCTTAAAATTCAAAGTATTATTCTATAAATTTGACTATAAGAAAGTATTTTTTGGGGGTGCTGTTTACTAGTGGTATTACTGAAATGTTACTGTTAGCGTCTCTTCGAGGAGAATACCATCATTATCATCATCATCATTATTTAGCCTAGCCAAACTAAGACCAGAGGACCATATGTGGCCCAATTGAAGGTTTTGATTGGCCCTTTCAAGGTATGATTTTAATGTCATAAAATATATCAATTGTAAGCTGTTTTTTTTTTATTTTTAATAAAAAACTATCATATTATTATTAAGTTTTACAATATTTTTGTATGGCTAATATTTATTTAGCCCTCCAAATGATTTCAGTTGTCCATCCCTGATTTAGACCGTAAATAATATCACTAATAATAATATAATAATATCGGTCACTAGGATTACATTTCAACCCAAAACAATGTGTTCCATTTCCGATCGCGCGCGACTCAATCGCCAGTGGGCGCCTGGCTTTAAATAATCGATGAAGTTTATTACTATGAATTTTTGTCGATTAGTTAAATTTTAAGTGTAAAACGTCCAATTTGAAGTATCATACAAAACGTCGAATTCGAAATGTAAAAACTGTATATTCTATCACAATCGAATCCGCAACACACACACACCGAACCGACCCACCATTGAAAGCGCCATCCCTCGACATCCTTCCGAGCGCAAGAACAAAAAGCAAATACCATCGAAACCAATACGAAACCGATACAAAATTCATCGGAGGTGTCTCCCAGGGTGCCGACAATGGTTTCCATGTACAGGTATGAAGTATGTTGGTAAGTGCGTGAAGCAGTTGCGACATATTTGGTATCGGGTGAGCCGGCGAGTCGTCCACGTTCCGCGGCAGCCTTGCGACCGCTTCTTCGTCGGCGTCTCTTCTGCTTCTTGTTTGTTGTTGTTGTTGTTGGTGCTGTTGTTGGCGTTGGTGTTGGTGTTGTTGTGGTCGCGGCGGCGGCAGCTTCTTTGCCACCGTTTTGCCCTATTCGGATTGCCCTTCGGTGTCGGCTTTGGATGTGAGGTTTTCGAAGATTTTCCTTGTTGTAATGTCTTTTTTTGTATCATATTTGATTATCGGTTTATTATTTTATTACTTGATTTTGATCAATGCTGATTTTATATTTTTTTTTGATTTCCCAGAAAATATGGCGATGATTATGTTTTGATCGAAAATTTCTTCCATTCAAATTATATAATTAAATATACTTTAGATAAAATTTTTAATCATGAATATTAATATTAAGTCAATCAATATGTTATCAATAAATTATTTTGATTATTTAGAACAAGATAATGATCGAAATTCTTGACTTATCTTGTTGCTAAGTGATTCCGAAATTTCTGATTATGTTATTTTTCTTTTTGAGTGCATCGAAATTTCAATGCAAAATTTTTCACAATTTTGGAAAACAATTAAAAAGCAGATATTTCCTATGAAACTGATAAAAAAGATAATCCACAGATAAAACAGTCGTGAGCGAGGTATAAAATAATGTTGGCGCCAGATAAATTTGTTTTCATTAAATCATATTTTTTTCAATTTGAAGATAAAAAACTAAACGACATGTTTTCGCAGCGTGATGTTTTCCTTATAATCGATAAGGTGAAAATCTAACGTGAAAACAAAAAAAAAGAATTTAGTTATATTTGAATTGGAGTATTATTTCGAATGTGATATGGTAGAAAATTTCACACAAGAGATAATGCGGTAACTGGTAAACGAATAAAATTTGGTGTCAACGAAACACATGTGAAAAGATAAGGAAAAATTTCAATAGATATAAAAATAATCGTAATGTGAAATTTTTTATCGACTATGCGCCTCGCTTATCTAAAAATTTCAGAATAATTCGACAAATTTCAATAATTTTCAATAAGATTAATTAATTTAGCAAAAATTTAATATTCTGTTATTATTTAGTAAAGAAATCTATATGTAAAAACATTTTTAGTTTCTAGAAAAACATGATTTATTAGGATATAAAATGATTTTTTTATCGTTTGGGAAATTCAGTATTCTACAAAATTGTATCTTTATAATTTTATAGCTTTATAATATGATAATACCCTTATGAAAATATAGACAAATTATTTTAACTACATTTATATGACAATACAAAGTGATTGAGCGAGAAATATTTCAATTAAGATTTGATTTAAAACATTAATGATCACATAAGATACACAATACTGATAAAATTCTAGGAAAAACAAAAGCCACGTTTCAGACTAATGAAACGCAATCTCGATCATTTGCACAATGTCCGAAAGCAATTTAATCGATACTCAAATCAATATGCTGCTAATTCGAAATGCGTTACGAGAATTTTAAAACAGTCCGAACAGAATAGAAAACATTTTAAAATTTTTGATTACACCTATTCGACGATTCAAGCGAAAATTGATATTTTATAAATAGGAAGAAATTGAAATAATTGATGAAATTTTTTTTATGTATGTACTGTCCAAATCCTCCTTATATATAATCTCGGATTTCTGTGTGTCTGTTAGAATGACGCTCGCGGCTATGATCTTTATGCGTATAAAATTAACGTCTATAATATGATACTTATTACCTACTAACTACTGGCTTTGCCTATATGTCAAAAACAAATAACAAATGAACTATTTATGATACTATGATTAAATATTAAATATTCAAATCGGGTCCGGGAATCGATTTTTCGGGCATCGGGCAGCCAATGTTATTAATATCGGGCCTATTTACTAGTTGATTATAATTTACTATTGGTTTGTGTATTAAATAAAAAATCGTCAGTCTAAAAATGAATAGTAAACGATTCATATTTCAAGCTCAATTTCAACATTTAAGGCAATATATATAGTATCACTGAAAGATCGTAAGAGGAATGAACGGGTTCGTAAAATGACCAAGTCACAGACGTGATTGAACGCGTCGAAGAAACTGAAACGGCAGTGGGCAGGTCATATTGCACGAAGGGAGGATGGTCGCTGGACAAGGAAAATCCTGGACTGGTATCCGAGAGGCGTTAAACGCCCACAAAAAAGGCCGCGCGGCAGATGGGCAGACGAATTACGAAAGATGTGCGGTGTCGCTTGGACGAGAGCGGCTCTGGATAGAAACGAATGGAAAAGTAGTCCAAGCAGTAGGCGTGAGTGGGCTGCTTATGATGATATATTTCGAAGGGGAAGCCCACCATCCCGCCTGTTACATGCACCCCACTCTATGCCAGCTTCCTGAGTCGGCTTAGTTGGGTACCAGCAACACTAGGCGAAACATTTACATTTACTGAGAACTCTACATTTAATTTTAACTAAGCAATCGCGAAGGTCCTGCTTTCCAGGAGGCATACGTTATGATGATATAGTAAAATGACGATCAGAATTTGCAAAACATCAAATTTCAAAAAAAAAATATTTTTAAATAAGAAGTTGTTTCTTTGTATAATAAATACGATAATGATGTTTAAAATATTCATATTGAAGATGATTTCATCATTCTACACAAGCGAAACGTCTCTAAACGCCGCGAGCGGGCGACATCGACGCGCGCGCGTCCCCCGGAAAAGCGAAAAGGAAAACTCACCGGGCGCAATCCTGATGCACCTGGCGACGCCCCTCGGCGTCGGCGGCTTGACGAGCTCGAGGGCCTTGGTGGGCTTCCTCTTCACGAGCAGCATGTACCTGCCGTCCATCTTGAGGGTCCTGCCGACGTCGGCGGACAGGTCCAGCCTGACGAACTCCTCGGACACGGAGCCCTTGAGCACGCGCAGCACCTTGAACGTGACGGAGGCGTTGTCGCTCCTGACGGAGCGCGCGCGCGCGTCCAGGACGATGTGGGCGTTGCGCACGTCCTGCTGCAGCCTGCGCACCTGGTCGCGGTGCCTGTCGCAGCGCAGGTGCTGCGGCTGCGTCGGCTGGCTGCGGGCAGCCGGGGCGGCGGCTGCGTGATGTGCGAGGGCTGCGAGGGCGCACCACCACACCACCGACCACAGGGCGACCGCGGGGCCGGGCCGCAACGGCATGCCGCAATCAGCGCGACGGCATCGCACCGACGTGCGCGCGCCGCCGCCGACTGCGACCGACTGCGACCGACTGGCGGCGACGGGTCGGAGTCGGGGTCGGAGCCGGGGCCGGAGTCGGAGTCGGAGTCGGAGCCGGGGACGCCACCCCGGCGGGTCGGGGCGCGGGGGAGAGCGGAGCGTCGGTGCCGGTGAGAGGCTCGCTCGACACTGGCGCGAGAGATGCGAGCGGCGAGCGGCGGCCGGCCGAGGCGGCTCGCTGATATATAAGTTGCGCGACTTTTTTTTTTGCGGTTGATTCGGTTAACCCTTTGCGCTCGTGGAGTTTTCCGCGGGAGGCGGGGCGTGTGTTCGGTGGGAAAATAATGCGGTTTTGTGTGTAAATCGCTAAAATTAATTATATCTAGCATAAATAATCCCTTATACATATATAATCACGGATATCTGTCAGTCTGTTTGTTTGTTTGTTTGTTACGATGACGCTTTTTGAACCGCGAATTTTCAATAGTGATGATGATGATGATGATGTTTTTTTATTTCTTTTTTCAAATGAACGACCCGAACCGCGAATTTATGATGATGATTTTACTAATTAAATATTCGAATTGGGTACACATTTCGAGTTCACACAATCGGGTTTTCACATTTTATCGTTTTCCGTTTCTTAACAAAACCACAGCCGGTGTTATTAACATCGGGCCTATATACTAGTGAGTTTATAATGTTTAGTCCTCCTTTGTATAGTAGTATTATTGAAATGTTGATTTGGTGAATTATAGTAATTCAAATTGATTTAAAAATGACGAATGAAAAATATTTTTCGTATCAAATAATTTATAAACAGAGTGTTGCAAAGGTATCCTTAAAACCTTAAAGAGATAATAGGTCATGTTATTTTATAAATTTTGAGCTAAATATACCTTTTTCCAAACTATCATAGCTTTTGAGTTATTATTAAACTAATAATGAAAGGTAATAGGGTAGAAAAATCTTTTATTTTTTTTGTTAGTTAATCGTGTATTTAATCCGCAAATATGAATAAAACTTTTATATCAACATAAAACTATTTGAAATACATGATTATTTATTAAAAACTAATTGAAGTAAAGGGAAAATATTTTTTTGATATTACTTTAAAGATATCCAAAGTATTTTTAAAAACATCCCTGTTTAAAGCTCTTTCGATTGATGTGTCAAACATTCAGATATCTAATCGATTTTCAAAATTAGGGTTCTGATAATTCGAAAACTATGATACTTTGAACTGATATGTTTGGTTTAAAATGTTATAAATAACATGAATTATCACCTCTTTAAGACTTTGAGGAGACTTTTGCAACAACTTATATATTAAAAAAATATTTTGATGTTATAAATCTAAAGGGATTTCTTGTAGTGAACCATCAACTCATTTCACTTTTGTGGATGAAAATATTTTATTGAATTACTATCGTCTGCAATTTTGATACTATAAAAGTCATACTCGATATTTTTCAATAAAGAGACGTGAAGAACATCTCTTGAGAAAACTCATATATATTTATAAAAAAATATATCTTATAAAATATATAAAATTCACATAACATGAAAATGAATACTTAAAACACTAAAAAAATATAATAAAAAAAAATCTCACTCACGTCAATTCAAACACACGTCTCAATTACGCGTAATGAATATTGAAGCGACATCCTCTTCGCGTTTCGAACTCAATTTCCACGCACAATTAAAATTTCAGGCTGATCTCTCAAGACGAGCCTCCAGGAGTAGACAAGGAACAGGAGCAGAAGTAGAAGGAGGTCTAAGCGATTTTACACGTTCGGAGGATATTCGATTTCGACACGGAAATGGGCAAGATAAGCCGGAAACTCTCGGAAAACTCAAGGCCTAGCTTTTCTTAATTTCCCCGAGGTACGTATCCTCGCGACTGCTGAGTACATAAATAGCCCGTTTTTGGACTCGTTCCTTTCTCCTACCCCTAAGGTCCTCTTTTCGGTGGTGTTTAAAATTTTGTCCCCTTTTTTTCCGAAGGCTTGCGGTCCTTTCTATAAATATTTGCCCCCCGAGTTGGGGTCTTTTTGAACCGACAACGCGTGACTGACGTCGCGTTCGAGTCGTGGAGAATTTTATTCCTTGAGGATTTCACGAGAAATACTAAACAGACTTTTCGGCATTTTTTCTTGTATAGGAAAGAGGCGAGAACTCAAAGTACTTTTTTTAATTTGCAGATTGAAAAATGTATATTTTTTCCAATTCCTGCCACTTTTGATCGAATACTCACGTTGAATGTTAAAATTTATATTTGGAATATGAAATTGAAATTTATATTTTCATAATTGTTGCGTTTGATTGATTTGGTTTCCATTCCAAATTATTTGAAAATTACTAATTATTTTTCACGTTTCAGATTAATTTCGTCATCGCCGATGTTCAAAAGGGGAAATTAATTAAACCGCAAGTCGAAGTAATTAACGTTGCGGTTAATGTGCCTTCCATTTCATCTTCGAAAGCTGCAATATTCGCATATTGAACGATAATATATTATGAATTTACTCATTTTGACAGTATGCGCCTTAAATATATAATCCCGCACGTTTAATTTGTAAGGTACACGACCTTTATTGAAGGAATCCACTGAACTCTTCGCAACACGAAACTTCACTTTAATCAAATAAAAATGTTAAATTCCTAGGCGTCGTAAAGTGTTAAACATGAATTAAGACGTCGAAGTTTACTAGAACGTGCTTTAATTAATTTTGGTAAACTTTCCTCGTACGTGTACGTGCAATTTGCGTGCTCTAACTTTATTTTATATAGTTCAACCACAGAAATATAAAAACTGGATTAACATCATATAAATAAAAATCCTATTCACTATAAAATTTAATTTTGATCTGAAATTTTATTCAATAAATCTTTATTAATTATTTCGCTCGATAAAACTTCTATTAGACAATGCAATGCAATTGTTCATATTGTGGAACGAAAAATAGACAAATAAACTTCTCGAAATAACTGAAAGCTGCCAAACGAACTTTTTACCAGCCGTATTCTGAAAGCATTGTAAGTATGTTAAACTTCGCTTTTGAATTGCAAACTTTCGAATTCTTCACGCCGAAGACACGAGGTTTTTGCCGCAAATCTTCGAAAAGTTTAAGTCCGCGTAAATTTCTAAATTTAAATGTTATTCGCACCGCCGAATTCCGTCTGCATACATAAATCCGCCGAATGTTTCAGCTTCGATCGTAAACTTAAAGCCGTTGTGAAATATAGAAATTCGACTTATATTGGAGCGAGTTTGCTTGGAAATTTTTTAAATTTATGTATTCCAATGTATATTTACAATATATATTTTGAATAAAGCAAAACTAAATTGCTAATCTTATCTTATGTTGGTTGATATGGATTATGCAATATAATTCAAATCATCAGCATATAATTATTAGATACAATATTATATTCAAAATATAATCGTTTCTATATAATACAGTGTTTCAAAGGTCTCCTTAAAGCTTTAAAGAGGTAATAGGTCATGTTATATGGAAAAATTAAAAAAATATACTTATCTACCATATTACCATTCATTTGGATATTATTAGTGTAGAAATGCGAGATTTTGAATTTATTCTTAAAAATCAAAATAATAATAATAACTTGAAGACTATGATACTTTGGACTAAAGTGTCTTTGGTTTAAAGTGTTCCAATTTACTTGACCTATCACATCTTTACAATAAAGAGACTTTTGTAACACTTGTAAGTAAAAAAAATATATTAAATACATTCTAATGGACGTTTATATTTTTTCAGAGGATCGATCATAATCAATCTTTCTGATAATATATCACAATTAGAATTTATAGTTTTTTCTTGTGATTTATATGATTGATTTTTCTCACAATGATATAAAAGAGTATCGAGTATATAAAAAAGTCTCAAAGATACTTCACGAGCGTTACTCAATTTTCCCGATATAAATCTTCAAGAAATTATTTATAGCCGAATAGGCTCGTTCAATTAATAAAATGATCTTTAGTCAAAAAAATATTAATGCTCTATTTATTTAATAATAAAAAGGTGATTTTTATGACAGAAAAAAATAAATACTTTATATTATATAATACGATAGAAAACGATGAAAAAAAAAAAATTATATGAAAAATAAGCGTAATAATTAAATGTGTTGAAATATATATACAATTTACTTACCTCGTTAAAGTCACATATAATTTCGATTTAAAAATTTAGGATAAAATTTAAAAAGTGATATTTTTACACATATTCTCCAAATTTCAAAGACTTGTTCTATCAATGAAAATTATTTTAACTAGACCTCAAAGTTACCACAAATCAAAATTTAAAAAAATTTCAAGGTACACAATAACCATCAAATAAAATAAAAATAGACAACCCTTTTACTTCTTTTACTTCTTACTGCTTTTACTTCTCGCATAAACACTGATCCATTCAAATTCGAATCGATAACACAAACGATCTGGTGGAAAAGTTACAAGATTTTCCGCATCCGTAGAAATTTTTCACAGCCCGAAGTTGTAGTCCGGAGCCGCACTGAGACGCCATGAATTATTAACGACGGGAAACTATCGAAACTCGCAACGGGGAATTCTTCGTAATAAAATATTCAAACAGAATCCTCGCCAGTGACACTGTCACCTTAACAAATATATATAAAAATGGCGTGGGGGGAAAACCGGGAGAAAAATCATCGAATCATTTCGGAAAATTTTGCCCGTTCGTGCGCCGTAAATTATCACGGTCGAATACGGCGGTCAAATCTTCGTGACGTGCGCTCGTGAAATATGTGTTTTTTCCCGATCCGAATATTTATATGCGCGAAAAACTGATCGATATATTCGGGAATATATCGAGAGTAATATTTTTTAGTTCATGATAGTGTATGTGAATGAAATATATCAAATTTTTTTTGTGATATAAATACGTGAATACATTATTTGTAGTAGTCGCGCGTAGTTTGTACAAAGTCTATTTAAGGACGAAGTTTTTCCGATACTATTGAAAGATAGAACATTTTTTCTTATAATTCTGAAAGAACTACATATTGAAACCATCAATTATTGAAAAGACTTTGATCAACGACACATAATCAAAGATCAAACAAAAAGATAATTAATTTACATAGCACATTTAAACCGATTAACTCATTTTCTGATAAATTAAGGATAAACTTCATTTACCCATCAACTGATAAGTGAATTCATTATCCAATAGGAAAATATTTATTTTACATAATTTTCAAAATACTTTTCACACACCATCAATCATCGAATAGTTAAAATATAATCTAATCCTCACTTTTAATTTTCGATGGTGAGCAATTCATCACAGACAGGTAATCCATTAATTTCGAAAAATGCACGCCAAATCACGTTCCAAATTTTGATTTGGAGTTCTCCCATTTTGCATCGATGAAAATAAAACGAGAAAACATTGTTCTTTGATAAAATGGGGACGCACGTGTGCGTAATATTTCGTGTCTGAAAACGCTTTAACCCTTTCGGCGCCGTCGCTACGCTTGTTAATCTATTTAACGAGTGATCATTATGACTGTAAATGGGACACTTTAAATACTGAACATAAATTATCCTTGAAAAATCTGTGTCTTTCTTGTGCGCGCTGGCGAAATTGTCGACGTGGAAAATTTTTCAGCTAGTAAATTAGTTCAATTTTGCTGCCTATAATTTTACATTTTTCTTTGTAAAATTTTGATACTTTTTAAAAAAAATTATAAGTCGATGATAGCAGGAATCGATTTTTTTTAATAATAATTAATGGTTAAAAGAAAACACCTGAAGCCTAAAATTTAATTACACACGTTTTCCTCATCAATTTCGAAGCCCTTAAGAAAGATTCATACATTAGCAATGATTATAAAACCCGAATCCTGATCGAAAATTAATAAACAAACACCTCAAAATGAAATCGCCTAAATCCATCACGAAAACCTCAGATTCCCACCACCCCTCAAAGTGTTATTATCCAATCGGGAACCAGACATGCTTCCTCACCCAGTTTCCTTGTAATTGAGAAAAATCTATGCACCAGCATAAAAAAACCTTCCAAAATCGGATTCCAGGCCAACACTGACAAAGTTTACCATGAAAATCCCAAAACTCCTAAAAGTGCTACAATTCAACTCCATTCATCGATAAAAAATCATTAAAATTCGAATCCATACTATATTTTATGCACAAACAAAACAGTCTGTTTATACACTTTGTAACAGCTCTAGTCCAATTGTTAATGTAGTACGAAAATTTAAGTTGTTTGCACTTAGGTAACGTTCTTATGCTAAATATCATGGTATGTCGACTAATGATCGAGAAATACGCGTAGTGTCTACCCATTGTGTCAGTTTAAACTTCGAGAGTTCGTTTTGAACAAATTTTCACAACTCAAGCTAAAACGCTAACCCAACCTAACCCAAGCATGAAACTTATGACGTCTGTTTTTTGTTTAGATGCAATTATATGTAGTTAAAATTTGACAGTTGACATTCAAACTAAAATCGATATTTTAAGTATACCCAAACTAGTATGGGTGTTAACTAGGAGTCCCAATCGAATATCCGATCATCCGATATTCGGATATATTCGCCCCTTTTTCAATATTCGTAATTTCGAATATTTATAAAATTAATCGGATATTATTCGTGCTTTTATTAAGTACATAATTTAGGAAGTCTCTTGGTAATAAAATCGTCTTTATAGTTATTATGATGATACCAAGACTTTCAGAAACTTTTGATATTTTTGTTTAGGATACGTGACGAATTAGATAACAATGGAGATGCATATTATGCTTTATGACTTAGGACTTAACGCTCATATTTAAATCCGTGGATACGCGTTTATGTAACGTTCTGGGTTTGAGTAGCGTTAAAAATGCCATTTCGCTTATTTCGCAAACGCGTATTTCGCCCAACTTTGACATTTGAGGTTATACATTACTGATGGACGCGAATAAAATCTGTCACTTAAATAGACATTTGACGTTTCCTTAATTTTCCTTAATCACGTGGTTCCTAATCACGCCATCATGTATCGTAACCACTGAGATATATACGCAAATACGATCCGTCAGCCTGACATTTAGTCCATCTATCGAGCGATTGCGATACTTATTTTAAATCAAACGGTTGGTTTTCGAGAGATACGTCCGTTGCCTTAGCACCGGTTTTGGAAGTACAGTTTACATTATCCCCTATATATAATAGCGGATTTCTGTCTGTCTGTCTGTCTGTCTGTCTGTCTGTCTGTCACGATGACGCTCGCGATTTTTTTTTCCTTTTTTCAAATGAACGACCCAAACCGCGAATTTATGATGGTGATGATTTATTAATTAAATATTAAATATTCAAATCGGGTACACATTTCAAGTTCACACAATCGGATTTTCACATTTTATCGTTTTCCGTTTCTTAACAAAACCACAGCCGATGTTATTAATATCGGGCCTATTTACTAGTCCCTATTATATTCATGAGCTTAAAATCCACTATATATAATAGCGGATATCTGTGTGTCTGTCCGTCTATGTATCTGTGTATCTGTCTGTGTCAATGACGCTCGCGAATGTATTTATTTATTTATTTTTTTATGATGATGATGATGATGGTTGATGGATGATGATGGATGATGATGGATGATGATGGATGATGGATGATGGATGATGATGGATGATGGATGATGATGGATGATGGATGATGATGGACGATGGATGATGCATATACAGTTAACGTCTATAATATGATGCTTATTACCTACTGCCTCTGGCTTCACCTATATGTCGTAATTGGGTCAATAACAAAAGAACTGCTTTTATTTATTAAATATTAAATATATTCAAATCGAGTACGGGCATCGGGTAGCCTATATGTCACAAACAAATAACAAATAAACTACTTTGATTTTATTAATAAAATATTAAATATTCAAATCGGGTACACATTTTGAGTTCACACAATCGGGATTTCACATTTTATCGTTTTCCGTTTCTTAACAAATCCACACCCGATGTTATTAAAATCGGGCCTATATACTAGTTTTTTTATAAAAGCCAATATTTATTTAGCGATAACATCAGTTTTTATCATTTCAGGTATGTTTGTAATGATAATGAAATTTTTTATTTAATTAACAATATTTTAATTGGAAAATTTCGAAGCTGTATTACAATTGTAAAAGCGAATCATTATATGAGCTCAAACCGTACGAAAAGCTAATGTGAAGTATTACTCTTACAATTAATCTATTGAATCAATTGAAAATAGATTAATATCTGAAGTTCTCTGTTATTAATCTGACAAATCACCTATATAATTTAATCAGATCGATTTATGATTTATTAAATCATTTATTGGTTATTTTTTGAGATGAGATTGATTTGTTTTATCTATTTAATCAAATTTTATGATTCGTTAATGCTTGATGATACAATCTATCGTGATTCGATTGGATTAATATCAAGATGATTAGATTTCGCTTTATCTTATGTTATTCATTTTTAATAGTTTAAGTGTCTCCATAATCTTATTGGCTGAATTTATGATTGATAAAGTTTTTATTAGAATTTAATCTTTATTTGTGACACTGAGATTTTGCTAATCTCAAAATTATATAAATCGAATTTTGTGATCAGAACTTGAAAGATTAATCCGTTGTAAATTCTATTGGATTATTTCTAGATGATCTGATTTCATTATACCTTATCTTCATTGTTTGCAATACTTTCAATATGATAAAGTTTCTCTATACATTCAGTGGCTGAATTCGTGATTGGTAATACAACTTTTATCGTTATATTATAATATTTGTATAATCATAAATAAAAAAATTTGATTCGTTGTCGTCTGATAAAGTAATTGTAGTAATTTCATTGGAGTCATAACGATAAAATTTTTTCGTATCTTATCCAATGAAGCATATTTTCAGTAACTCTTTATTTTCATTGGCTGAGTTCACGCTTGACAAAGTTTATCGCTAGATAAAAAAAATATCACCATTTATCACTAGATTATGTCTATTTGTAATATTAAAAGAAAGTTTGTATCATTTGTAATAGATTATGATATTTTATGGATGAAAATTTTATTTATTTATTGTTTGACAGTATAGAATAATTGGATAAATTTCGAAAATTTGTACCAATTTTTCATATCTTATCTAACGTTATACATTTACAAAGCGATAAGAAAACTTTTGACTTCATTGGTTAAATTTATGATTGATAAAATTATATTTATTTATAGATAAGATAAAATTTTGAAAGAATCTACAAACCAATCACGCTCCAGACATTTATCAAACCAATAGAATAGCGTAGATAATTCTATTTATACAATTTTAGCCAATCAAACATCAAACAGATCAATACTTCAGTAATAATTCATCTTATCTTATCAACAAAATAGTTTATATAGATGTCGCTTAAACGAATATAATTTTAAGACCAAACTATAACACATTCCCAATCTTGTGTTCAATATAAATCAAAACTCACTTGAAAATATACAAAAATACATTCAGATAGTACGTGAGGTAGCGTCTTACATTATTCCGTATTTATTTTCAATTTATTTCATTTTCCTCCGTACATGTGTGTATATCGAAGTTATGGGAAATGTTCCTACGTTTTCGTACTATTGTACAATCGATTCCCTCATTCCGAATTCTATATTCATTCCGACATAAAATCCATTACTGTAACGGCTCGCTCAAAATGTCAATAATCGTTATTTTCTACGTGACACGTTATTATTTTAACAAAAATGAAAATATATACATGTATATATGTATAATAAGAAAAAAACTGTGACGGTTACACCACTTCCGCGAAATAACGATGGGCATTATTAAAATGTGCCACGTTTAAATAAAAGATGTTAAAGTGCCAACACCGATATTTTTTTTAACGAGTTCAAATTAAAAACGGTGCTTGAATTTAGTTTTCGTTTAATTGATTGCTTTTGCTTAGTATTTTTTTCTGTGGAGTTATTTTTGGTTACGTAAATGGTATGTGAATTGAATTTTTTTCAGTCAATTTAAATTGGGAATTATTTATGATCGATATAACATAAACATTTTGATAAAATATATAGTTTATATGAGGTATATATTATAAAAGTTCGATATTTTCTCTATGTTGAACCAGGGAAAAGATATTGCAAAAAATGTTGAAAGTTTACTTATACAAAATTCACATATATTTTTTAAGAGTTGATGAGTTTAAAAAAACTTAACTGTTATTTATTTCAAATAAAAATTTATTGCAAATGATTGATTATTTTGCTGTCTAAAATATTTTATATAAATTTGATTGATGTCAGAATTTTAATTGGAACGAAATTTAATCACGTAACAAAAAGCTTTCACATTTCGAACCAAATTTGTAATACGTTTTTGGAACAATTATAATTTTCGTTATATAGTTATTCAAAAAATTTGAGTTAAAATTAACAATTCAAGCAAATTTTCGTTCAAATTTAAAAAATTGAATATTTACTAATATTTCAAAGATTTTCTTTAAAAAAATATCTTTGAAATTGACTAAAAATCATAAAAAATTCAAATAATCTCAAAGCTACAACAAAACGGAAATCATTGACGCAAACAACCGAAACGTCCCTTTCGCTGTTTATTTGCATCGAACGAAATTACTTGTTCGTTGAAAACGTCAAAGATCTCCCCGAGTCCAAACAATAAAAGCTCCCCTTTGATTAATCACGGTCATTGTTCGTCGGCGACGACTCGTCATCGACGAGAGATCCTTTTGAATCGAAACTCATCGACTTTCAACTCTTTGTTTCGCGCGAGAGACTCGACCCTTCCACGTATCAAACGGGCGAAAAGCTCCGGAGGTTTCTGGGGAATGGAAAGAGCGAAAGTTTTTCACGTTTGAAAGTCGAACGGTGTCGCTTTCTTCGCGCTGTAAGTACGGCCGTGCGTAATTCGTTCGCTTTGGGTGTGTATATTGGATAACTTTGAAGCAAATTGGCTTATGAAAATTTCAAGTGATGGATAAAGTTTAGTGCTTAAATTTTGACAAGAAAACTATTAGATGAATTCGTTAATTTTCTTAATATCTATGATCTTTTTTATATTATTTTTTGATTTATTTATTCTTATGATAGTTGTTAGATTGGGAAACCAATTTTTTTTGAAGTGTTAAAAGTCGTTTTGAAGTTTAAAAGTCTGAAAAAAGATTGTGAACGTGAAAATTTTATATATAAATAAAAAAACACATCAAAAGATTTCATCAATTGGTGGCAATAGATTTTAGAATTCAATGAAATGATTTGATAAATGTCTGAAACAGAAATGAAAGCTTTTTCATATATTACTACATCAATATGATAAATTATAGAATTCACCAATAAAACCTAATATATTATGTAAAAAAAAATGACGTCAATTTTTTTCGCGCATCAAACACACAAGAAAATTCAATTTTCTATACAAACATTACTACAATAATATGAAAATTTTTCCAGAAATACAATTTATCTCATTTCCACGATTGCGTCGAAACATGAACTCTTGACCTCGGCCCTCATTTTTCTAAGGTCCACAAATAACCACACACACACAATCAGCAATCCCCGCACAGTCGCAATTTACTTATAACGAGACAATATCCACAGACACGAAACGGTACAAACAGCCATGAACAGAAACAGAACTCGATGCCGGTTAATTGGCGTCTCTTCGGTGGTAGGAAAAGCGCGTTTTTCTTCGTGGAAAAGCACGTCGAACTTCCGCCAGTGGAAATTCGGCAACAACACGGAAACGCTTTCACGGGCCCTTTCTTGCACGACCCACGCCTTTTTTCCTGTATATATATATATAATATATATCAGGCCGTCTCAATTTATACTGACCCTTCGAGATTTCGTCGGTGCGATTTTTTTATCTGTTCAATCTGCCTAGTCTTTGCCGTTCGACGAGGGATGTTTTTTTTTCTCGCGCGCATAACGAGGAAATTTCTTTCCTGGAGTACTTTCGTTTCGTTTCGTTTTTTTTTTTGCTTGAAATTTATTAAAGAGCGCCGAGTAAACGGATTTTTCATAATTATTCTTGAGCGTTTATTATGTGCGCGTACCTCTTTTTTATTCAGGAGTTTTTCTTTTTATGACTCGGAGTTTTCGAGAGAATTTTAATCATGTACAAATGAGGGTTTTTAAACTTGTTTATGCCTTTTTCTATTACTTATAAACTTATATAGTAATTAAACTTTTGTTTATAATATTAAATTTTCGCTTATATAAACTTTGTATTATAATGTATTGAGTTGAAAAAAAAAAAAATTACGGTCATTTATTTTCCTTCATTTAGCGCGGTTTTGTTTTTGGTTAAAATTTTACATTTATAAAAAAAATTAATTACAATATTGTTATGATTTCATGAATTTATGTTGACATAAGTATTATATAATTAAAAAAAAATGTGTAAAAGAAACGAATTAATTATTCAGGATTCGTTGGTTCGTCAACTAAACAAATTTCAACAATTAAAGCAATTAAGTGTTTCAAAAATGTTTTTATAATATTTTACGATAAAAAATATATTTACATGTATTATTCAATCTCAATTCGTACGATTTCGATATGAACGACGTTTTTCAACAAAAATATCTACCAGAATTGAAAAAAAAAACAATACTACATCGAATTCATCAAAAATCCCCGAAACGAACCAAAAAAACACATTCAACAAAAAAATACAACAAAAACCCCGGAAATTCAAAACTGCATGCACCCAGCGACATTTAATATTCGCGCAACAATACGTATCCGCATACCGAACTTCCAAACCGCACAATACAATCGTTTATTTTTTTTTTTTGCGAAAATAACTATCGCACACCCAAATATATAATATAAGTACGCGGAAAGTATCGCGGTCTCGGCAAATAAAGGGCATTTCGATTACGGGGGCGCCGGTTTTAACCGTTCGCGAGTTACGATCGGATCGCATGCAGAAAGGCTCTCTTTTGCGGTCATTATTTATTTTCCTAAGCCAAACTGCAATGAATCGCGGAAAAGCTGTGGACTTAGTCGCGGAAAGTGCACGCGCATACTCGGCCAAGTGTGTTTAGTGATTCTAGAACTTTTTCCATAGGGGAATTGTTGGAAAAATTCTCTTGATCTATCATTACTAGATTGATTATTTTTTAAAAAAAAAATTCGTATGAATCGGTATTTTTTTATAGTTATACTGAAGATACAAAATGTTATTTCTTTTAGATGAGAGTGATATTAATTTTTTTTTATAATATTAATTATATGGGTTTATGTGATGTTTATTATACGTACAGTATTTTGGGTAGTATCGGAAGTTGAAGCAAGGAAGGTAACTCTCAAAGGGTTTGGATATTCAAACTATTTCTTGATAAATGATCTCATGTTGATGAAAAAAAAAAAATTATTGATTGATCGTATTTTGAATCGCTTTACATTAATAATCGGTGGGCTATTAGTTCTTTTGATTATAATTTTAAATATTATTAGATTTTTTTTTAATAATCATCTAAAAAAATCAAAATTTATTATATAACAACAATGAATAACTATAAATTTATTGATTCAAAAGTGTGTTTTTTACAACGCAATTTTTCCATGTTTCAATAACATTTTTTAGGAAAATCATTAAAACTTCAATTGAATCAATATCACTACCGCTTAATAGGTGTTTTTGAAAAATTTTCAGAACCGCTGGTGAGCAGACAAATGCATAGTTGGTACGTGAATAGTAAGGCCGACTCACAATTCACTCGGAACAGATTAAATCCGATTGCCGTACGTATGTATCTTTACGTGTTCGACCGAACTTTCCGCGCACGCTGTACACATTAATTCGAGGGTCGCTTCGTTAGTCGCTTTATAATTCGATTTAAAAAGATTCTAGTGGATAGAATTAAATCTACGACGTCCACTTTGTTTTTTCGCTAATCCCTTTAGTTTCTTTGTGCCGAACGTTTTTGAGAAGTCCGGCGCGATTGTTTCAAGATACGCGCACTTAAAAAGATTTGTATCTATCACTATTTTAGATTTGACTTTGTTCGTTTTACGTGATTTTATTAATTTAATATTGGAGCGCTTTATATAAAATCGTTAGCTTAATTATGAACGTCTTGGCTCGTAAAATCGGATAGGTATTATGTGAAAATGATTAACTCAGGAGGGCATTAAAATGATACCCCTCTCGTTGAACTTAATCACGGATAACATTATTGCAATAATTTTCAAAATAATTACGACCCAAAATCGCGCATTATCCTTTATCTTCTAATTACCTATTTATATAGCGAATTAGTCTCCTACTTCATTCTCTGGAACAATGTAATCTATAGACCGCTTATAAATCAAATCTCATACAAATTCATTTAGCCTTATATCAAAAACGAACTAAGCTCCCCGAAGACTTACAACCCTAATGTACCAGTCGCACGTTCTACACAAGAAAAACATACTTTTTCCGTATAACACTTTTCGAATTTCGACACACAGGATATCCTTTGACCCCGGACACTCCTAAGTCACGATTTAGCACATTGCGAGAGCATCCCAGTCGACTGATTCGACCTAAGCACGATTTACGCGAACGCCCCTCAGACGGACCAGGGAACACGGCACGTCTGGGAAAAGTCGTAAAGGATCTTCAGACCCGAAAAAATCGGTATGGAATCCGAAAATGTATACATTCACAGGCCGAGCGTCACTTCCGTATATAATATATTTTCCGAGTTAAAGTGTGTCTCTATATATTATGTAATCTGATTTTGTGAGTTTGTATGTATCTTTGCTATTTGCATGTATTATTATATATTTTTTGATATTATGTAAAATAGTATATAGGCCCGATGTTAATTACATCGGGATGTGTACGTATTTATTTTAAAGTCGATGCCCGTACCCGATTTGAATATTTAATATTTAATTAATAAAATCAAAATA
>JAOXNN020000064.1:637999-648466 GCA_028571205.2 Hydropsyche betteni | reverse complement strand
CTATTATAATCATTTATTCCATATAAAATATATTTATAACGTTATTTCTAAATATTAATAAACTTTAGATTATTATATATTTATTTTTGGGGTCTCGATTATTTTATAGAACATTTTTAATCATATGAACATAAATAAGCTTTAAGTGGCACATACACTTGATACAAGTTCCCTGTTGATATACACTATCAAAAATCGATTTTAGGAAATTCGAACATATTTTAAATCATGGATGTCGGTATATATAGGGCTTTCAATAGAAATGCTAGTAATTTATTAGGTTACAGTAGCCATGTTGTTGTCGATTGTTGAAACCGCAAACAATTGATGCACTCAAAGTCAATATGACATTCAGAAAATTCAGCCAAATTTATGCGACAAAGTCATTGAAAATACGAATACGTATCATTAAGCAAAGCCACGTTAGATATTCAAACGTTATATTCCACACTTAATTCCATAAAATATGCTTTCAAATTAAAAAAAAATGAATGGAAATGGTGATTCACTATATATCACTTCCATGGCGATTCACTGCATACCACTAAACAATTGACAACAAATTTGGCAGATATCAACATGGCTGCTATAATCTAAAGAATTTCGAGCGTCCCTATTGAAAGACCCTATAGAACATATTTCTGTCATACGACCGATTTCGATTCTTCGGCACTCATTACACAATACGATTCTCGTATACAATTTCCCGCTCCGCCCTCGAATAAAACCGCACTCCGACCGGCGCCGACTTCCGAAAACGCGCACCACAGTTCAACAATCGTCTGTCCAACGAAACAAGGCGTAAAAATCGCAAGGAAGGGCAGAAGATCGACGATGTGAACGTAAACAAACAACTTATTAACACCCGCGCGCGCTCAGCCCGCGGCGCAAGGTGCGCGCGCGCAACACGACCACCGCGAATCGGCCCACGAAAAAAAGCGGAATACACACATATTTGCACTAACGTATACAACACAACGACTGCGGAGGCAAAGAGACTACCATGGCCGACGGCAAAACAACCACCGACGGGGAAACAAGCGAAAAAGGACCGCGCGAGCGCCGGCGAAAAAAGTGTGCGTGGTAAAAGAAGAGCGGCCGTGCAACAACTCAATTTCGGACGGCCATAATGAGCGCGACACGGGAGGTGGTCTCGCCCACCCAAAAGCGTTTGACAAATTGCGCGAATTTATTTTTCGATGTCGTATGGGGGGGTTGTGGTGTGTTTCGGACGAGGTTTAGATCGGAGATTGGACTAGGGAATTTTTAATGAATTTTTATATCGAAAAATTATAAAAAAATTAATGAATTATGTGTATATAGTCAGAGCGTTCATCGTCGTTAATTCGTGCATTGTTTAGATAATGTATAGGTATGCTTAAGTTTTAGAGAAAGCGAAAAATACTGGATTCGACATACACCATTTCTAGACAAAGTGTATAATAACGAGAAATGTATCGAACCACCGACATCGTTCAGTATGATGAACAAATTATTATTTATAATGTAAAATCACATATTGTGCAAGTAACATATGAGAACTGCATTCTACAATATAAAGCGTGTATGAGACTTTTATATGCTGCCTACTGTTTTTCGTTATACTTATCTGTCACAATACGTAAACCAAAAATAAATTAGCGTAAATTGGATGTCTTGGGTTTCTCGCATGTCTCTGAGATAAGATGTATCCTACTTTATCCCCTACTTACGATTAATTTATTGCGTTAATACGTTATATACGTCGGTATAGTCGATTTATGCATTGTCTAATTAGCATTTTCATTTATACTCACGTGTATGTTTTCTATAAAACGTTTTAGACAAATTATATATTTGCGAGAGAATGCATGTACGAGTTTGATGCTTTTACTGTAATATATACTAAAATATTTTGATGAAACATGAACAAATAAAGATTAAACTTCGGTGTGAAGCAGCGCCCAAAAGAGTTTCGGATTACATAGCGCCCGCCGAGTCGTGGTGGGTTTCTTCTGTCCTTAATAACGTCTTTCAACCGTAAAATTGCATTTAAAAAAAAAACCTCTTTCCGATTTTCGAAAGCACTAAATTGGATTTAATCTAAATATAACTCGACAAGTCTAAAAGATACATCAGAGATGCACATTGTTCAGACGGTGCATAGTTTGTTTATGCGTTTGTTAAAAGCACAACGGTGTTGATAAACTTTCACTTGAATCGAACATTAGCGCACATACATTGTATGCGTATTTGTAATCATCAAATTAATTTCCCTCAAAACCGGCGATTTCCAATCGAATTTGACTCCCGGACGAAACGTTTCGAAGTCGCAACGTAACATTTCGCGTTCATTCGTCGTCGGTGTGAAAATGCGATTATTTAAATGCTACAGAAATACTTAAAGAATAAATAGAATCCTCGTGTATGAGAGTATGCGATGAATGAAATTCCTCGCTCGCAGAGAAATGGGATATATCCACGTATAGTTTCGGAGACGAGACGATTTAAAAATACTCACGTTCGATGATCCCGAGATGTAAAAGTGTCTGTGGGCGAAGGGAATGAAAGGTTAAGGGGTACGGGGGGAGAGGCGCACTGAAAATATTTGGCATTTTCGACAAAAGGGTCCTAATCCCCGAAAGCGGATAGGAGACCACGAATTGTGCGTGACAAATATGCCGAACAAATGCAGGGGTTGCCGCTTTCTATGGCGACGCAAGTGAGAGTGGCTTACCTGTAGTTTGCACCTAGTTAGAAAAAAAATGTCACGCCATATGAAGACGGATTTGTTGGGGACATTTGTCGGAATGGCATCAGTGGATTATCCCCGTTTTAGTTCCAGGTCATTGAAGTATAATGAATTGTTCATGGGATCCCAAAATTATGTTTACGTTGAGTGAAATATGATTGGATAATAAATCGAAAGATTTGGATGCATTGGAAATATGTCAGTGGTTTAACTTTTTTTTTTAAATATAACGGTTTTCAGAAATTACAAAAGTTATGTGATCTGAACATGAATTTGTATTGCCTTACAATTGGATCATTTGACCATGTATGGTTTTCAATATTATTACTTTTTTATATATTATATTTATATTAGATTGATAATATCCAAAAAATACCAACCGACAATTGAGGAACACTATGCTCAGTTTGATCATGAAATTTTCGCTTATATAAGGATCTGGAATAGAAGAAGCGGGCCGTGTTTACGAACGATAAATATTTCGGTGCATCTTCCCGATGACGTTCACGGTCGCCATTTGCACAACAAATCACTCAGTACGAGGGCTTAAAATGACGCTTTTAAATGCGAATTTACGACAGTGGCACTTTTCGCATTTTGCCATAGAAAACGCGGGAGCGGTGGGCGTTCGAGCCATAAGGGAGAACTCGAGGCGTGGGAGTTCGGAGCTAATTCATTGTCGTTTAACATTTCCATCTGAGTTGATATTGTATCTTGGGTATGGTGTTGTGTCGCAAGATAGCGTCAGTGATTCGGTCTAGGTGATTGTTAAGTGAAATATCAAATTATGTGCTTGTGTAACAATAAGAATCGGATCCGGAGGGATTCGCGAAATTGTTGTTTTCGTACTGAATTCGTCGACACTAGCGATTTCATGAAAGTGTAACTGTAGGATGAAACTAAATATTTATCTGTTTTTTTATTCGTACTTGTTTACTGAAAGTTTTTACTTTAATGGATTTTTTTGTGATTTTTATGCGAAAGATTTTATTAGGTTTTTTTGGGTGTGAAAAAAATGGACTTTATTCGATTGTTCTTTGTTACGTATATTAATATTTATTTGTTTTTTTTTTTTAACTTAAAGTTTTATCGTTGATACTATATACATTAAATAAATTAATTTATTTTATGCTTTATGCGTAATGAATTATGATACGTGTGAGACATTTAACATTTTTCTTAAAAGGAGCGAAGGACAATTCTAAATTTGAAAACAATAGGGCAGTGCATAAGATTAACTCCCACACGAAATAAATACATTAATGACAAATAAAACAATTGCAAAATGCATTGAAAATATAAAAAAATACTGAATCATACTAGATTTCATTGCATAACGTAAAATATATACTTACTTATATGACTTAATTCAAAAGACGGATTCGTCATTTGGATTAAGTCATATTATAGTTTTACTTTGGTAATGTAGAATAGTCGAAACGTTTGCGCAAACATGATTTTTTTCGAAATGTAATACATTAAATCGATCCCAAGAATAATGTATTAAAATCGACGCTCCAAAAAAAATAAATTGCCGAAATTTATTCGCAGCGTCGACTTTTACAGTGAAAAAAAAATACTTTTCACATACGAACGTGCTTTTCCCGCAGTATATTTCATTTTATTAAAAGTGCGAGTTGCGCAACGCTTTTCCATACGAACTCAATAATAACGCACAGAAGAACTCGAGATGAAAAAACCTAAAAGGTTTTCTACATAGAAACGAGTTTTGACTGTGTCAATTTTAATGCGGTCGTTTATTATCAGCCAGATGCCTTCTGAGTCGGTTGATTGTCGTCGGATCCATTCGATTAGTGCGATGGGGAAAAGTCTAGGACGCAATTTTCTTTGCCCTCTCTTTATTTCCCATAAGAAAACTTCTTATATGTTCCGAGCGAAGAAAAGGAAGGATATGTGCGTCTAATGTATTGTATATGTACATAAAAACAGTTATAGTATATCCCATTGTGGATACGTTGAACCGAGATACGCCAGACGAAAAATCGTAGAATTATATAACCGCGTTGTGATAGCCTTCAGTCTATGGTGGTGAGGGAAAGCGCGGGCACTGAACGAGGAAAAGTCATGTTCAGGACCGGATTGGAAACACTTTCATTATATTTTTCACTTATGATCCATATCTTCGTATAAAATAATCGAAAAAAAAAAAAATGCAGTCATTAAGAAATGGCATAATTTTATTTAATACTTAACGATTTTTCATCGAAATAGTGATTGGTTTGACGAGATCTTTTTAATATATCACAGGAAATTAAAAAAATTCTTCATTATCTAATGATAATGAGAAAAAACTCTTATTGAGTTCGAATACTAAAAACCATCCCTCACCATCAATCACAAACCAATAAAATGCTTACCCACGCATCGACCAATCAAAATGAACCAGCATATTTAAATTCACTATGACATTTCAAACTTCAAATTCTAAATTTTATTTTTCAAATTGGACGTTTTATACTTCAACTTGGACTATAGGGAAGTATAATATCATTAAGATCTTTATCATGGTAAACGATAAAATTCTTGTTGATTCGTTGAATTCGAAGTATAAAACGTCCAATTTGAAGTGTAACTTTATGTGTTGTCATTGGTTGGAGGTGCCTGGAGCATGGGGAATCCGATTACCACATACAGTAAACCCCCCCCCCCCATAACGTCCCCCCCCATATATCGTTCAAATACATTCAAATTCATTTAAAACAATCAGTTAACACGTAAAAATTTCAAAATAATATTAAAATTGAAAAACCTTAACCCCCTATAACGTAAAATCTATCCTGACGTTATAGGGGGGGGATTTACTGTATATGTTACCGTCAAAGTGTATTATTAGTTAATGTATATTTTTTCTGACGTTTTAGATAAAGTGTAATTGAATACAAATTGTCTAGTTATGGTATATTTCAACAGACGAAAATACAGTTTAACTAGTGCTCACTAGTTTAAGTGTATTTTCAACTTGACAGATGAGTTTTGACAGTTCAGATACTTGAAAAGAATATTTGTACTAAACCATATGTGTATTTTACTTCTATATTTGATTATTGAAAAAAATTTAGTAATAGAATAATCTCAATAAGGAATTCATCACAAAAACGTTAGTTTTGAGTCCATATTAATCGTGCTATGTTCAGATTGCGTCCGCACGTTTGACGTTTCGTACAATCGATGGTCACATGTGAAATTACTAACGATAATGAAAAAACGTCGGAAACATATTTTGATTAAGAAAAAATATCAGAAACAACGCATGTCAATAATACGATTTTGACGTTTGGAGAACTGTCAAAGGACCACGAACACTGCGCATGCGCTCACCGACGTGAAATTCAGAAACCAAACGTCATAAGTGCATAGTATTATATTCATGAGCCTTAAATCATTGTACATAAAGCTCAATATGGCAGATATAGGCACTAGAATCATCCAGGTGCTAGAATCGGACTATAACATATACATGACGAAACAACAATTGAATGAAAGCCTAAAAAATTTGAATCAGTAAATCTGAAGTAGCATAACCGCTATGCTGGATATTCTAGGAAGTTGTTTGAAACCCACGTATGGGTCAAAGGGTCAAATAAATTCAAAATCCATCCCTGTTTGCAGAGGCGCCGCGTTGCTTTACGACGGCCAGCGACGCCCAGACGGCGGCGGCGTCTCCATGGCTACACACAATATAACGGCCCTCTCACTGTTTGTCTTCAGCTGTTCCCTCTATTTTTCCTACGGCGAAATGTACGAGCCTACGACCCATTAAGGAGGATCAATTATTACGCACACTGCTGGCCGCCGGTCGAGCCGATGACCTGAGGGATGCCCTTGGTGGCCGAGATTGAAATGCTTAGGGTTTCGTTAGGTTGGTCGGTTTGGTTTGAGGTTTTATGGTTGAATTGAATAAATTTCGTTAGGGGTTATCTCTGGTTAGATTTCTGACCTTGGTGTAATTTGACGATGTGCTTCTGTGTTGTGTAAGTCGGTGCGCGTTCGTTTTATGTAAGGAGTAATAAAAAAAAGAAGAAGCGGACAGTAATAGGCTCGATCCAATTTGTAAGTATTGAAAACACTCACGATCGCAATGTCAACACGACAATTTTATTTAAGTAATGGAAAATATATATGTATATATATGTATTGGAAATTTATTACCACTCTATTCTACTGTGTAAGGTTTTTTCGAGGCAAAAAAATTTATTCCTTTGTCGTCCTATATAGGTTTTATTTTATTCCTTCGAGACGATTCGTTGAAAGTCACATTGTATATAAACCAGATTTTTTTCATTTGATGTTCAATAAATTGCGGATTTTTATTTATTCGTCCATTCCCTTTTATGAGAGTAAAATAAATTAACCGCACAACTGATAATTTTCAAATATATAATCATTGAATAATTTTGATTTATTATAAGTTATAGAATCAAATGAATCATTCATGAAAGCTTTATATGGCTAATGGGAAATCACTTATTATCTAGAAAGAAAAATATATTCTAACGCCACAAGAAAAAACAAAAGTATGTATTTCAACTTTTCTAGCATTTGATGGATGCCGACGAATTTTCTTTTATTTGCCGAAGCTTTTTCATATAAAACGACATTTGACCTCGACTTCTTACCACTCTACTGATTCATTATACGTTTTTCCATATATATTAGTTTTTCATGCTTAGGATAAAAGTAATGCGGTCATCATGTAGTTGATTGTATTCAAGAATTATACACGGAATAAATTGTTCTTAACATTCTATGAAAGTCAAAAGAATCGTTCAGAAATAGGGGTAAATAATAAACTACTTTTCATATAA
Source organism: Hydropsyche betteni (assembly GCA_028571205.2). Taxonomy (NCBI): domain Eukaryota; kingdom Metazoa; phylum Arthropoda; class Insecta; order Trichoptera; family Hydropsychidae; genus Hydropsyche; species Hydropsyche betteni. The sequence continues at coordinate 640,909 of JAOXNN020000064.1, read as the reverse complement.
AGTACTAGTTAAATATAATAGTAACTCAAAGAAAAAATAAAGTTCTTATTTGTGTTAGTTTTGTTATTATCTTCGGCTTATTCAAATTAAGTGAATTATATTAAATTTTATACAGTAAAAATTTAAATATTGAGCTGCACATAATTTTTGTTATCTATTGTCTTTATTTCTAAAGTGTTCTTTAAATATTTTTATTTAAATCCTGTTAATTACATGCAAGACTCTATTTTTAAAGTATCAAGTTCAAAACTTTTTTATTGAAAATCAATATTGCAAAAAAAAAAATAGTGATATAACTCAAAAAAAGTAACCTTTCACGAAAAACATCAACCTAATCCACACCCTATCCTCCACACAAATCACAGCCCCATAAACAACCCAAAACACTGCACATTTCCACATAAACAAAAACATTACTTCTACCAAACCATTTTCTCTCCACAAAAGCACTTCTTCGGTCCCGAAGAGCCTCTAATTGAACTAATTTACCAGAGACGCCTCGACCTTGAAAGGTCACACGACCCCTAAAACTAACCCCCCAGATCAATATGGTGATGTCATCGGGGATGAGGAGGCTGTTACCAACCGACCACCATAGGACACACACTATAAGGAGGTTGTTAGTCCCGGGGATTTATGGTTTTTGTCGAGACATTTTTATTGCCGTCTCGTAGTATCGCGTCGTAGACGTCGTAGTACAAGGGACGTTGGCCGATTAACGACCGCCTTATTCGCATGTGTCTATACTCATATGGTGTTATGATATGTTATTTTATTGGGTATAATGTGTACTTGGTTTTGGGCTGTATAAAACCGTAGATATGTAAAAAATTATCAGGTTTGAAAAGTGATGTAACTATAATATCAGTTTCCACACTTCAATGTCAATTGTTTACGGTTCGAATTTCCCTTTTTATAGTTGAAATTCATGATTTTAAGTTGGTTATTTTTTTTTAATCTATGCGAAAAATTGAGCGAAAATACAAAATGTAAACACGAATTTCAAGATGAAAACCTACATATGCGTCACCATCATCAAATATAATATATGTGCTATAGAATAAGATTGTTTAAAAAATGGACGTTAAGTTTAATTTTTTATGCCCAGTAAATTGATAAGTATTTTAACTATTAAGGAAACTGTTTGTCAAACAATACTGTCAATACCAAAAAGTAATAGTAGTTTAATAGTAAAGTAGTAGTAGTAGTAGTAGTAGTAGTTTTGCAATTATCATAGAAACATCATAAGTATGAATATTTCATACAATTAAAAACTATTAAATGCATTTTTATTTTCATGAGTTTTTAAGGAACAATTTTTCATTTTTTATGGAATATCATAGTTTAGCAAAGCATAGGTTTAGAAATGCTGATAAAATCTTAGTATTATAAAACGATGTTCGTACAATTCTTTCACTTCAAATTTCATTATAGGAAACTATTATAACGACCATTGTTATAATAAATAATAAAATTAATTACTATGAACTATTGTTTGTTATGTTTGAATTTTTGATTTTTTTTTGTTCGTTTGAAGCGTAAAAATTGTACTTACTTAATCCCATATATATAATCACGGATTTCTGTGTGTGTCTGTGTATCTGTGTGTTCAAATGACGCTCGCGACTGACTTTGCCTAACGTGTTTCCTCGAATATAAGACCTTATATTATACTCTTATATTAATTTTACGCTTGAAAACTGCACTAGATCTTATTTTCGGGGTAGGTCTTATATTAAATCCATCCTCTAAAAACATAGTAGGTCTTATTTTCGGGTAACGTCTTATTATCGGGGAAACACGGTAGGTATATTAAGTCTGGTGAAAATAACAAATGAACTACTTTGATTTTATTAATTAAATATTGAATATTCAATCGGTTGCATATTTCGGGTTTTCACATTTCATCATTTTCCGTTTCTTAACAAATCCACAGCCGATGTTATTAACATCGGGCCTATTTACTAGTATTGTAATAACGTGTGATGTAGCACTCTTGTTAGTCGGGTTCAAATCAATACTTTGTTAAACAATTAAATCAAATTCAACCATAAATTAAAACTAAAAAATAATCAATTGATCCAACAAATGAAATACAAAAAAAATCAAATATAACACCAAAATTAAGTAACCGAATTCAATTTACCCAACAACCACTCTAACAAAACACCCCCGCATTCACTTCGGGCCAACTGTCGACCCTCAAAGGGCGCGCGATGACCTTGCGAAAAACGCCAAATTCACCCCCAAAGGGCAAACATCGGGTCACGAAACAGCCAGGGGCTCGGATTAGGGCACATTTGCGATCGGACAATCGGCTCCGCATCAAATAATGAGGTGCGCTGCCATTGTTCGGCTTCCGTTTCATTGTCGATCGCAACATTGGCGGCTATTCGGAAACTCGTGTGCGATTGTTGCCGATGGCTATCCGATCGGTGTGTTGATTAATCGATTTGCGATGAGTGTGTTTTCGAATTGTTTGTTTTGGCATGCGAGTTTATTGGTATTGAATTTCTGCGTTTGCGCGCGGAGCTATTCTTATGATTTCGGTGAAGTTTTTTTTTTATATTAAAAAACGATTCGATTGATTCGAATACTTTCACGGTTCAAATTTATGAACCGATTATTGGAATTTTGTATGAAATTTAAAAAAAATCGTCCCTAACTGCGACGCGTCCACCAGACTCGAACCGCGCGCCGACGCTTTCATTTCGATGTTTTTTCAGCCATTTATACGCATTTTTTATAAACACTCTTCATCGTTTACGGTCGTCCGTTGTACTCGGACAATATTCTGATTTTAATTTAACATCTGTCGTCCGCTTGAATTGCCAGTTCCGGTTCACAGGAGCGGCGTCTGGTTCTCTCAACTCGCTGAATCACTGTCGGGCCACTTCCGTAATTTGCGGC
>JAOXNN020000064.1:621819-637899 GCA_028571205.2 Hydropsyche betteni | reverse complement strand
AGTTCCGGTTCACAGGAGCGGCGTCTGGTTCTCTCAACTCGCTGAATCACTGTCGGGCCACTTCCGTAATTTGCGGCAGAACAAAAAACGCTATATAACACATGAAATAACAATATTACGAAAATGTATTACGACGAAGGCAGGAAAACGTGGAGGAAGAGTAATTTCTGAAATCGGCGGCACGAGCGCAAACATCTGCCGATGTTAGTTGATTATGAACTTTTAAGAGTTTTTGGATCTTTCGTATATAAAAAATCTAAAAACTAAAACATCCAAATATCAATAAAATAAATATTGATATTATAATCTTCAAGGATAATCGATTCCGATTCCGATTCGTTCGAATGGGATATAATATAATAATGGGATTGTAGTGGTTATTGCCGATTTTGGTTTTTTTTTTTACTTGTTCATAATGGCCACTGTTCTGATCCGAAAACGAGGGATCCTCGCATCTGCCTGATTGATCTCTTAATACACTTTCTTTCCGCACGGCTGACGTTTAATGGTTGACAGATGGTCAAATTTAATCCTGATCGATCCTCGAAAGTGGTCGGTTTATTGTTCGGTTTATGTGATTTTGTTGACAGTTTTTCGAATGATTAGTCGGTTAATCGAATCGGATTTGAGTTTTGAATAGAATATGTATGTTGAATGGAGTGCTTAAAATATATTTGGGTGTTTTTTTTTTTTTTTAGAAAATTGCAGATTTGTTTAATAGTAATTTTAGAATTTTATGAATAACTGAGATGGTGTTTATGAAAATCTGATAATTGTTGTGTGGATTTTAATACCATCTTTGTGTCAGCTTTCAAAGCTTTTTAAATGAAAAATTGAGAAAATGTTTAAATTACATGAAAAATGTTAGTCTATTTGTATAAAAAATAAATAAATAATACATATGATAAATTCATTTTTTTGAAAAATTTTAGAAATAAAATAAATATTTAGTTTATTTGTCAATACATAGATAACAATGTTTCCCATATTTAAAAAAAAATATTTACATACTTTATCAAATATTTGAAAATATTATTCTACTTTTCAATGAATTTATGAAATAATAATTTTATAAATTGTGAAGATTTCCAGAGATATCTTTGAAAATTTCAACACAGTATTTACACGACTGCATTTTTGAACCGTTACAAAATTAGATCTCACGCGAAAGATGTCTCTTGACAAATAAAATAAAAATTTTCGAACACAACGTATAAACGAACGATCCCATAATCATATTAGATTATCCAACAATTATTATATTTGTTACAAATAATAAAAAACAAATATTCAAAATATATATGAATAAATTCACACTATAAAATTCGATCATACGATTCATTCATATGAGTAAGCAAAATATTCGCACAATTATACACATACAAATAAATTATATAAACCTTCCAAACAACAAATAAGTAAATCGAAAGATCTGAAAATTGTAAAACGAACTCGTCTCCGTAGTTGGACGTCGTTAAAACTTTTGATGCGCAGCTTTCCATCTAGCCGAATAGCTTTATGGCGCGGCGCCACACGATATTGTTCAGAAATTTGAATCCCTCCCGGGTGTAATAGCGGAGAAAAGGACATAAATTCCGAACAACCCGACCGAGCAATATTGGTTAATAAAGTAATAATCGTTTCTGGCAATAAACGCCGCGTTCGAGTTGCGAAAACTAACGTCCGACACGTATCCCGCGCGAAATCCACCCCTACGTTTCTAGCCACGGAAAAACGCGTGTATAAAACAAAACGGTATGAATAACCGAGAAAAAAAAAATGTCGAGCTCGAGACGTCGAAACTGTTCCCTGCCAACTTTTGAATTGCGCCATTGTGTTGCGGGGGCGTAAATTAACTTTGCGAAAGAACGCCGATTCGTTTCTTCGCGGAACGGTTAACGATTATTGCCGCACAAGACGCTGTCTCATTTACAGTAAAAATATAAATACGGCTCGGGATCGGTTTTTGTTTTGTCTGCGAAAGTTTTCGCAATTATTTCGATTGTAAAATGTGGCGGTTTTTTGGTAAAATGTGGAGTCGTCGCGAAGATGCGCGTTCTGTGTGTAAACTTTTACTGCGTCAATATGTAATCGATGTTTGAAATACAATAGAAAATATTGCGTTTTATAAGTTTGCTATTTTAGATTGTTTATAAATTCAAAAAAAGTCCTCTATTATAAATGGTATCATTCGGATATTTTTCGTTGATGAATTTGAACTCTTTTCGTCCTTCCATGCAATCATATTATGGGAACAAACAAAAGCATTACGCTTTCTGATGCTTTTTCTTAAAAAAAGAATTATATCTTCTCGAATATGAGAGAGATTCGACATTCTACCTTCATCGTATACCTTTTTGTTCGTCTCTACATTTCAAAGTACACAGTTTTTTGTAGCAAAACCCGCTCTTGATTGACTGAAGAAATATATATCGACGGGATTTACGACGTCGATGGCTTTTATCGTGTACTTTTTCGTTTGTTTCAACGCGAAAGTTGGACTTCGCGTTTGCAGAACTCGCCGAAAGGTATGGGACATTCGCGTTTTTTCCATCCGAAAAACTATTTATTTTTTCAGTCTCTTGTGCGAAAATTGTGTATTTTTTCGTGATGGGTATCACCGTGCAATAAATATCCGCCGACGAACAGTATACGTACATTATTTTCCGCGGCCGATAAATCAAAGTTGCGCCGGTCTTGCTGCGAGAGCGGGGTCCAGGAAATAATATTTTTTGATTGGCCAAATAAAAAATAATATATCATTCTTTTTTATTGCATAAAAACATGTTTATGACTTCTTAACGCGAAGATGGAGCGATGGGGCGAGGGGCGCCCGCCAAAACTGTGATACGATAATGTGTAACGAAACTTTGGGCATAAAATATTGCTCGATCATAAAAATCTTACATTTTTCCGCCTCTTTCTCTTTCGAGCCCATTATTTCTACAGTTTGACGATTTAATCAAAGCGATGGATTAATGTCAAAGTAGGGTGAAGAATTAAAACGGTTCCAATTATATTTGAATTTTTTATCGTTTTCATTTTTAGATTAAATTTTTATTGTATATTTCGAATTCGATTTGAAATTATATGGTTTTGAATATTGGAAGAGACGCTGCTTTTCGATAGAGCTTTCGCATTCATGTGAAACAGAAGCAATGAAAGTATGCTTGCGAAGAGAAGCAGTAGGAAACTTGCATACATTTATTTGAAAGCGATTTAAATCGGGGTGTTGTTGCTTGGGAAATTTTGAATTAAATTTAAAATTTATGAATTAAACAAAATTAGACTAGGTTACAAAATTTTGTTTTATTGGTCATATTTTAAAATGGGTGCGATTTAACTGTGCATTAAAAATATAGATTGTGCCTAAAAACGGAGTAATTGTGCATTAGAATAATATACTATGTGCATTATTTCTGGTACATTAAAGAATCTTATTTTAAGTTTTATTTTATTTGTAGTGTGTAATGAAAAAAAAAATGTTTGGGCATTGTGAAATGTGCAATAGAATGAATAGTTTTTGTATTAAAATTATCGAGAGGTAGCAACGTTGCCAGAGCAACGTCTTCCTTCATAGTCAATACATACAAAATTGAAAACGTTTTCTTTTTTAAAATATTAATTTCATTTAATTTTAAACACATTTCAACAATTTGGTCTAATTTTATTCTATTAAGAACGTTGTGAATAATGGTCGTGCGTTTGGTATAATATAATATTCGCATTTGCGGCATTGCCTATCTTTATTTATATTCATTTTAATGCACATTTTATTCATTTTAAAGTACAGATATTTTTCAAATGCAAATTTTTTTTTATGCACAATAATTATATTAAATACTCAGGTTTCATGTATATTTATTTTATATAATGCACATTTAAATTGACCCAATTTTAAATTAAAAATACAAACAATTTTTCAACGTAAAATCAAAATATAATACTTAAAATGATTCTACTAAACTTTTCATACGTAAAACAATCTTAACAATAACCAAACTAATACGAAACCAAATAAAACCCCACATTCTCCAGCTAAAACACCCCGCTTCCTAGTTTCGGCATCTCGAAGACGTTATACCCTCTCGTCCGTACATACAGCAATAATAATACGACCGAGAGACGTTATTATGCAAATTTAACGAACATTATTTATGGACGAACTTTATCTGACGGCGTGACGCAACGAATCTGATGCCTCGATCGTGAATCTGATCGTCTTACCTTCCGAGCCTCGAACACAGAACCGGGAACGATCAACCGTAAAACTTAATGCCCTCCTAGCCACATATTTTGGCCGGGAAAAATCGAGGTTGGCCAATTTGTGCGTGGAAATCGGGAAAATTCGGCGGGCGGTTGGTGTGTATGTGGAGGAGTGGTAGTTTGGGGATTGCGTGAGAGGCTTGCTTAATTTGGGAGCTTTTAATTAAAATTGTGTGGTGATTTTTCTTTAGGGTTCTCGGATGGTCGTTACGTCTTTGCCACAGTGTCTTGAGAATATTTCACGTTTATTTCGATCACGTACAAGAATAATATTCATTATCTACGTCACGTTACGCCGTTAACTTTCGCGTTAAATGAATGACGTTCTTGAACATACCATGGTGTACGCCGGCGCATTTAATTTAACGAGAGAAAGTTTTTTTAATGCTATTTTCGATAAAAATTATAATATACATATAAATGTGTGTGTGTGTGTTTGTGTGTGTGTGTGTGCGTGCGTGTGCATTTATATGTTGTATATGTTTATGTATATATATATGTGTGTACGTATGTATATATATATACATATAATAATAATAATAATTCAAATAGATGTTTTTTTACAATTAATTAGATCAGATGCATAAAAAATATCATTAAGTAAAAAATTTCTATCAATTCTGATTATTTAGATTGAATTAGATATCTTTTTATAAAAAATAATTTGGGTGCTAATACAACGGACGGATGCCAAAGTATTGCTCGAAAACAAACAGTTTGTGATTTAAAATAAGTACCGCAAAAGCTCGATAGATGGACTAAATGTCAAGCTGACAGATTTTATTCGTGTACGGTTACGATACGTGATTACGAACCACGTGATTAAGGAAAATTAAGGACACTTCGAATGTATATTGAAGTGACAGATTTTATTCGCGTCTATCAGTAATGTATAATCTCAAATGTCAAAGTTGCGCGAAATAAGGTGTTTGTTTATGATGTGTTGATGTACACGTGACGATCTCATTGATGACAGATCGTAACTTGCGTGTAAAATATACAAATATTATGACTGAAATCCCTTCGAGACCATTCTCAACGACATATCTCTAAGGTAAATAGAAAAAATTAAAAAAGTGATTCCAATTTCAAATATCGTAACCACCGATATATATACACGATTGCGAGCTGTCACTTTGGCAGTCCATCTATCGAGCGATTGCGATACTTATTTTAAATCACAAAATGTTGGTTTTCGAGCCATACGTTGGCGTCCGTCCGTTGTATTAGCACCATATAATTTATATAATGAATATTTAAATTAAATACTTGGTCAGAAGTTATAGTAAAAATTGATTGCATTTTATCGAAAATGAACAGACACCTATCGAAATAAGCACCGAGTTATCCACGAAAACCTAAAAATTTCCAAAAAAAAATTAATCAAATTCAAAATAAGACACAATTCGATGCACTGTACCCAGTAAATTCTTGAAGCAGTCGCGTTTCGGCAATTTAGCCCGGACTATAAAGCTCGGCGCCAGGTGTGGCACGCAGAGCCACCCACTTTCCACCCGCCCACCCACCGGGGCCGCCCACGTGCTACAGGGGCAGGGTGTTCTTTTCTTATCTCTCGGCTGTGTCTTTTCCTTAAAGTGCGAACGTGACTGTCATCTGTTTCGGGACTGCTTGAATATTCTCCGCTTGTCCTTTGTGCGGTCTGCGCACTCTGCGCTATCTAGCGCGGATAATGTAGAGTGCTGCTTGATTTTTTTTCAAGTTATTTATTTCGGTTTTTTTCGGGATGATTTGTGTTGAGGTGTGTGTTTTGAATCGTAATGGGTTGATTGATTGAAGTGGGAAAATTTTGATTGAATCAATTATTTTTGTATTGTATATTGGAAATAGATGTTTGTATCACGGCCGGAGCTAGATTTTTTTAGGGAATACAGCTAAAATTAAATATTTTCATATCTATGACCAATACTCATATAGCTGTTTATGATGATTTCTGAGCAATCAATTATTCCGAAATTTGCCATCATTGAATCTAATCATCTTTAAAATAATATTTTTTAAATTTCGATACAAATTAATATAATTTTCAATCTTCATGTTGTCGGTATTGGTGATATCTTGAACCAATCCCAATTGCCAGATATCTAGGAACATGATGAAACAACGGGTGCCAATGACCAGATTTTTTGACAGGGCATTGCCTTTTTATGGATGATTTTTGAAAGGAGAACCACTCAAACCCGCGAACCATCTCATCGTCATGGTCACCCATCGTCATCGACCGCATGCAATTGTTGTTGCAATCAATCGCGACATCAACACATATTATATAATTTTTACGGCGGTCGACAGAGTGAGAAATCGGAACCATTTTTTGGGATCGTCTCATCGACGAGAGGTTAAACTTTCATTTTCGAGTCAAATGGTCAAATACCCAATTTGGTATTTGTTAAAAACGGATCTATCTCCGCCAATTTTCAATATACATTTCAATAATATATTCATCGTCAAAAAAAAAAATCACATAACCCTACCAAAAATAATCTACTTAAAACCAAACACACCTCAGCATCCCAAACACCCAACTAATCACGCCCGACTACAAACACCAACCGCAAGAAGGCACCGAGGACTCCGCCCTTCCGAAAACACCATAAAGACCCTCCCGCCCACCCCACGCCCCCATCTTCCCCGGAACGGCGAATCGCTCCGCTTAATTTGGCGTCGTAATCTGCCGCGGGGTGGCTCAAATTAAATTTGATAGCGAGTGTGTTTCGCGACGACCGAGAAATATGAGATAATGTTTATCGTTCGGCGGTGGGAAATTTTGCAAGCTCGGAAGGCACCCGGGGTGCGTTCGGGGTGGCGCTCGTTATGGGTTTTTAGGGGTCGCGGTTGAGGTGTTGCGGGACTTTTTGGGTTGAAAGATGCGAGATACGGATTGATTGTTTTTCGGGGTTAAGGCTGTTGAGGTTTATTGTCGGGGGTTTGATGCTGTTTTAATTTGGATGTTGGGCGGTCTTGTTTGGCTGTTTCGGAAGGATGTTTGGTTTTATTGTGTGACGTTTGGTGGAGTGTGTTGTTTTGTGCGTTTAAAACATATATGTATGATTTAACAGTATTTTTTTTTAATTTAAATAAGATTGAGTTATTATACTAGCGGATAGTAGCCGGCGTTGCTCGGGATATAAATTTTAAATCATTTTTTTTCAATTTAAATTAATTAAAACAAAAGCATAAAGCAGGCCGCATATTGTCACAATTGTATTGCTGCTTTTACATAAGTGGGAAGATTTTTTTGCGGACGGTCCCGTTTTGGGTTCTGGAAAATAAGGTCACTCTATTTTAATGATAAAAAACCTTCTTGACAAAAAAATACATATACATGCCAATTTTTATGGTGATTGGTCGAACGGTGTTGGAGTGAAACGCAAAACTACCTATGACCTATATGGTTAACCTGTAACCACGACCACGATAAATGACATATGACCCATAATCTATAACCTATGACCCACATGTCATTGATGACCCATAGGTCATATGGACCTACGACATATAACCTATAATCTATGACCCGATTTAAAGTCTATAGCTTATGTCATTAAATCCGTGACCTATGACCTATAACCCCGGACTCAGCAACCTTTTTTGACCGCGGATCAGAAGCAATCAAAATTTGACTCCTATAAAGTGTTTTGGGTCAATAGGAATATTTTGAAACAGTTTTTTTATGGATAATATTATAAATTTTATCGAGAAAATAATTAATAATCAACAATAATTAATCTAATGGGTCAGTTGAAATCATCAAACGGGTCACTTAGTGACCCGCGGGTCATAGGTTGTCGAGACCTGCTCTAACCTATAACCTCAGCTAGTATCATTATAAAAAGGTTACTAAAAATCTGAATTTTCAAATCTATGATTAACTCTAATCTTAAATTAAGACACATTTAAAAATTTAAAAACAAAATACTCTTACACTAAAAAAAATGAAACATATTTATAAAAAAAAAATACACATTGCCGCCGTATATATTTCGTATTCGCATATATCCGAAAAACGATTTTCCATTTTATATTTCACGAAAACATTTACTCCTATACTGTTTCCAATATCGTCCGACATAAGGATATCCACCCACATCCACCTTTTTCGCATGAGACCACCGTCCAATATGATTCCAGCGTAATATTCTTCGGACTACGGAACGCCTTTCGCCCGGGGCGAAAATACCCAAAGCTTTTTCCACACACGATACCCTCAACCTTCGATATCCAGATTTCCATCCCGACAGCCCGAGGAGGGCCAATATGTAAAATAATACGCGCGTATTCCCGCGGGAGCACTCTTGCGAAAATCACTTCTTGATGCTCGGACAGAGCACCAAATAAGGGCAACGCTAGCGAAATGAGGTTCCCTTAAAGGAAAAATATGATCTATAAGCTTTTGTGCCTTTTTTCGGTATATAAGCGGAAATTTTGCATGTTTATGTCGGGTAGTGTTGTTGTTGTTCGCGTGCGTAATTCGGAAGAGAAGTTTGGGCAACGTTACACATGTGGTATCGTTTAGTTTCCACATGAAGTTGTTCGGACATTGTATGCGCGACCATATTTCAACCCCCTGTCCAGAAACACATATTTACATGTGATAAACTCGTTTTGTCTATTTAAAGAGCCACGAATTATTACGTTGTTTTTCCTTACGAAACACATAATATGATAAATAACACATATTTCATTTTTATAAGCGAAATGAATTATGAAAAGTTTGTAGTCACTGAAAAAAATTTTAATATTTTGAATACTGGGATTAATGACACACGATTGGGTAACGACACAAATGACTCATATTAAGTGAATGAAGATATGGCGTGCATGATTGTTCATATTTTTTGGGAAAAAAATTGAATAAAATAAAATTGTTTAGTACGTTAATTATATTTTATAGAGCTATTATAAAATATTGTTAAAATATTTTCATATAGAAAATTGTATTTCTAAAATCGTCAATTTTAGTAGCCGAACCTGTATATGATAATAAAAATATTCAGTCTATAAAACCAATAACTTAAGTCGATTTTTTATCATATTATGTAATGAAATATATTCCAGAAAATTTTCCACGCATAAAATATTATATTTATAATAAAATATGTCGTGTTGCGTAACGAAACGTGGTGTGTGAGAGGCCAGCATAAGGACTTCGGTTCGCTTATACGTTTTCCGAGAGGAGCGACCCTTAAACGTCAGCAATATATCACGGCGACTTAACGCACACACGCCGCGGCCAATATACATTTTTGGGACCTGGAATAAAATATTATACTTATAATATGGGAAAAAAATGAAATACATGCCGACAAGAAATATTGTACGTACCGAAAAAGCAACACAGCACGGCCATTCCATATTGCCGCTTATCAAAGCGGACGCTCTCCCGGCTGAAGTTGCGGATGAAAAATTGCCCAAGCACCGGCCACTAAACCAAGATTGTGAACGTGGAATTTCAGATATGTAAGTGTGTGCGAGGCTGAAAAAAATTCGGTCGTTTCGTGCGGGGTTTTGCGTTCGTTTATGGTAATTTTCGGGTGAAGCGCAATAAGGTTGTTGGACGCTAGATTCGAGTGTGGGCATGTTTTTGGATTGCGTATTGGTTTTTGGTTTGTCAATTTTTTCAATTAATTTAATATTATCAAAATTGAATATTTTTATTACAACTTAGAATGGCTCTATTTTGGTGCTCATATATTTTTTCAATGGAGTTTTTAGTATTGTTCTTCTTTCGAATTTTCACCAACTCATCGCATAGTCATCGAATATTGAATTCTATATGATTTAAAAGGATTTTTCATATGAGTTACAAGTATTTCCTTTTAGATAGATTACTATGTGTCGTTCAAACAAATAGTAATAAGACAGAGTGTGTTTCGCAACAATATGCCAACTTTGAGCGCAATATGATTCCCGTATACAGTTAGGATTTCAAAAATACAAAAACATTTCGTATTTTCGTAAGGTTTATAAAATATGAGAAAACTTAGAAGTTTATTTTTTTCTATAAAACAAAAATAGTGATTTTATTATTAATTATCATTCAAATGGTTAACTATCACTCACTAAAAATAAATTGTTCCCATGGCAAATTAAATTATCGAACAAATTAAACTTTCTGTTTCATTTTCGATACGTTCCCGAGCGAATAGGATGAGAACTAGATTTAATTTTCATTTTTCAGTTTTTGGTTTCGGTCCTAGATCAAAATATGGCATCCCCCGTTACCAGTGGTCGTACTTCCATTTGCGAGATTAAATTTGTGATGCATTGTCGCGCTAAAATGAGCTGTCACATATGGCCGACACCGGCCACTCTAGGAAACGGACCACATTTGAAAATATTATTCTAGATCACCCTATGCATTTTTGCATACGTGTAAGTAACTTCGGTTTCAAAATAATTAATAACTAAATAGAAAATAATTTATTTAATTAAAACTCATGTGAAAATGTTTTAGTTAGATTTATATGAATATGTTTGGTTTAGGTTGGTTCAGTGTTACACATAAGTACAAGGTACTTATTTCAGAACCACAAATCACCGGTGTCCAACATGTCAGATACCCTCCATATTGTATATAAACCAAGTAAGGATGCCGCATCGACAACGGCTTAATAAATTAAATGGCACACATGATGGATGAGTTGTTTTCTGAGCGAACCACATACGGCATATTTCATCGTATCGATTCGTTCGCCGAACCATATCGGCGCGTTTTCTTATACAATATAAAAATTAATAACGGTTCGATCTTGCATTACGAAAGTGAAAAAATACACGAAAAAACCCGCTGATTTATCCCATGTCTATTTTCGCATGCAAACGACCCCGAAAGTGCAGATTCTGGACTTTTTCCGAGCAACGCATGAAATACGCGTCATCGTAAAGGGCGTCCATAATGACAATGTGTTATTTTTATAGTCTCGTTTCCCATTGAAAATTCGGCACGCAAATAATACCTAGCCATGGGGGTTGAAATGTGTTCGGGGATAGTTTCTCAGTGCTAGCACAGAAGTTATTCGGCTTCGGTTATTGATGTTTATTTTCCATATTCCCGTGAACAAAAAGCTACGTCGATAGCAGTAACATTCAATATTCCCGATTTATGTGATGTATTCTGTCGACAATCTGATTTGGCAAAGGAGGAAATAAAAATATAAAGAATTACTGCTATGCGCACGTATGCGAAGTGCAAATTCAATATCGCCACACCAGAATAAAAAAAACAAGTCGTATACGCGTATGCTTTATTTTATTATGAAGCGAAATTGACGTTTATAGATATGGGTGCTGTAACACTTTGAGAGTTGCTAAAATTAAATAAATTCTCAGAATCACATGTTCGGCATTTCTCGCATCTGAAAAATATATATGTGAAAATGTTAAATATGGCGGCTCGGAGGATTTGCGGTCGTTTTGCATATCTTTATGAATTTCGGCGGTTTATATTTGTGTTTCTGAAAACGAACGCCGGCCGCGTTCTGGTGTCGCTCAACGGCGGAACATTTATATGTATATTGAAATTGGTTGTCGGAAAAACATTGCGGAAAATTCGTAATGGGAATGTGTTTTTCCGGGCGCGCGTAGCCCGCGGCAAGCCAATGTGTTTACCGGGTAATTGCCCATCAGCGAGATTCAACACCCGAACAACAAACACCTCTTTGCCACTGTTTGCAAAAGCGGATTTAACATTTTCAATGTTCAATTTCAAATTCTGAATTAATTTATTCGAAAATATTAAAAATATATTCTGATATTCATAGAATTACTTTCGACTTCGATATGTTTAAATATGGTTCATTTATGATGAATGAATGGATTTTGAAATGAAGTTAATGGTGTTGTAAGTTGATTTATATTTATTTTTGAGAAATTTCATAATATTTTTTGGTTGTTGAAGATTTTTTTCGTAGGAATTTGCGAAGATTTTCGCCGCGACAGCTTAAGGGTTACGCGGGGCGACCGCCCCGTTATGTCAAACAACAAATTGGAATATGCAAATGCGCTCGCCTCGTTTAACTTTAACAATTTGTTTAGAGGTGTAACAGCCATACTCCCGTCCTTACGCCACGCCCACGTACATTAAACCTAAACGGATCGATTTTCATCAAACTGACCGAAACATGAAGAAAACTCCATCAAATACATTCATATTCAATACCATCGAAAGTCCAAATACTTTTCTATATAGTGACCAATAAATGGTATTCATTTTAAATTGTCGAATGATCGAATCTATCTACTGTTCATATCGTTCGTCGTTTAAATCATAAGAGAAAAATTATAAATTGAACAAATAATTTATTCAAATTTTTATTTCGTTGATTTTTTTTTGTCGGAAACAATCAATCAAATATTTACATTAACCCCGATTTTTTAAATCAAAAAACTGTTTTCTATCACATTTTCACGGTTTACTATTTCGAACACATCCTCTTGAGACTATTGTACCTTTCAGTCCGTGGTATGAGAGCCGACTGTATTGTGTTTTGGGATAAGTTGATGTGGAGCCCGCGGCGGTCCACAAGTGGCGGTAAACCAAACGACAACTTACACCGCCAATTTAGTTACACCAAGACACCAAAACGCCCTCTTCTGTACAACTTGTGCTCGAATTAGATTCTAAACTGTACTTCGACGCAATCTCGTCAACGTATACAATTTTATGGTCGTTTTTCGGCATGTTGCTATAATTTGTTATTTTCGTTTTTGCAAAATAGAGGCATATTCTGCGGTTGTTGTGTTTGGAAATGTCGTATTTTCGTTTGAGTATACTTCTTAATATAATCCGATTCTGTTTGTGCTGTGTTTCGATAGCAACCCACATGTCTGGTCATTAATAGGATTGTTCGGACAAGTGAGCATCCGTTTCAGTTTTCTAGATATAATAATATAAAATTGTTCCGATGAAATAATCTCCACTCTGGAGACATTCAATTCGTCTATCATTATTTATTTTTGATATTTCACTGCAAAAAAAATCACTGAACATCGAATCAAAATTTAAAGCTTAACATCTTCATCCGAATCGACCTACAAAAACTCTGAGCACCCTTAAAATACAATAATAAAAAACCCTTTTAATATTAATTCCGAAAAAAAGGGGTTGAATCTCGGATGGAAACAAGTGCATCATCATGATCTTCATCCAGCACAAGCATCCATAACAAAATAGCTCTAACCCCACATTGTATACGAAACACACCGAATCTGCTAACACCCCTCTTGACACCGAGACCCACCCCTGTTCGGTAATTCAATACTAGAATCGCTGTTGCGGAAATGACGCGATTAGGAAATAATATTTTGTCGTCATATTTTCGAGTGCGCGTGTATTGTCCGCCCCCTGTATACGCGATATGAGAACGTCTCTCGCTATGTCGAATTAAAAGAAAAAAGTAGTGTGCTTTTTTATTCGATTCCGTCGTATTTTGATGGACGGGGATTGCGGAAATATTGCAACACTTGCATAATTAATTCCCGATGCAATTGCGCCGTGATACAGAGTCAGCGCAAATGCTGTGTAGTGTTGCGGTTAAGATTGAATTTAACTAGCTTGACTAGATTTAATTTCGAATATAAAATACAAAGATTATATATTTGTTAACGAGACTTTAATATTTCGTAATAGATTTTTTTTTTTTAATGTTTTATAAGTGGAATAATTAGCATCAACGCACATTGCCAAAAATTAACTGCACAGCCCTCGATATCTATTCAAAACTCGTACAAGCAAAACCGAAATCCCCACAAATAATTGCAATAATTTATATAAAACGATAACGATTGCGAAATCCCGATCCCGAAGGCGGACTGAAGCCGGGACTAATAATGGAGGCTCGCGCCCCAATCAGCGCTTATAATTCAAAGATACTTCGAGTTCATTTAACTCGGCTGCGGCCAACTTCCGAAAAAATAAAGTCGTTAAAAGCAAAACTACAACATGGGAAGAGAGCGAGGGCTTATCTACCTATAATATTTCGCCGTTTCGACGCCCTCCCCCGGGACGAACAACTGGATGAAAGGATTGTATTAGGCACTCAATAGAGTGTGAATCGGGATTTCGTTTATTCCCGGTGATTACCGCGGAACCGAACTGTACCCAAATGTATATGGTGTTTGGTAGTATATGAGTTAAATTTAATATTTTCAATTAATTTTGTTTTTGAGGGTTGAAATATCTTGGAAAATTTTTATAAATTTTTGATAGAATTGATGCTTTGCGTTTAAGTATTCTTTTTTTTAATAAATTTTTCTATAATATATAATTTCGATTCGTAAGTATAGGATGTGAAATAATAAAATAATTTATGAAAAATTGACAGTAATTCTACGCTTGAGTTTGAGAAAAAACAATAAACCCAAAGTTAATGTATTCAAAAAGTGCAAGTGCTTCAATAAAATTTAAAACAAAAAATTAAAAAATGAAGATAATGAATAAGATTATTTTTCAACTCAATCTCTAGAGTACTGTATAGATTTTCTCGAAAACAAAAAGGTTGTGAAATTCGAAATAATTTTTATAAAACTATACCCTTTAGCACTTTTTTAATCAACGTTCTTGGCTAATTTTCTAAATTTCTCATACGTTGTTACCTATGAAATATATTAATTTCTAGAGATATTTTCTAATTAATGCATAATAAAACTTCAATATATACTACACAAAATTTATATGCAAAATCTAAACTTACAGGTGTGTTCGAACCGCGTCTTGAGCGGTCGTGCATTCGACAATAATATTATTTTACGACCACCAAAAGCGGGTTTTATCTTATCGCAGTCGTAACGAATCAGTGCACACGCTTTTACGAATTATGACGTTTTCGACTAACTGAAACCGCGAAAGTAATATTATGAAGTCGACCGATTCCTATGTACCACCATCCCCTTTAATACCCTCAGCCATTTCCCACCTGAAACTATGGATAGGTCTCGAAAAGCTCATACGAATGTATATTTCGCCTCTTATCTTAAACGTTTCACGTATTAGAACAACAGCGACGGGTTATTTACGGCTGCCGAGGAATCAATGGACCGTTTTTCGGATAGGTGTTTTTTTCCGATGTTCTTTTTGCACGTTTGGGCGTTTTTCATTTCGACCAGCAGATTATTGCTCGTATGCCCGAAAGAGTGATTTCAATGCGAGGTGGAAAAAATAGTACGCGTTTAACGTGTTGGGGATCTTTTTTGTAGCAGTCGATATGTATAGGTTTTTGATAATGAATAGGCAAGTTATAATATATGATAAATTTCGCGATTCAAAAATGAATTTTTATATATTCTGAACAAACGAGCGATTCGCAATAGTCGGATATGTGTTTTGGCGCAAACAAACGGTTGGAAATCGGTTTATGAGTAATTTTTATGGGCGCCGAATGTATGTGAGGTTCGTTCCGCCCCCCGGTAACGATCTCTTAATCCGATTGTTTCATCCCGAATGATTTGGCAAAGTGGCCAATAAATAATCGGGGAAAAACGTCCGACGATCCAGTCTTTCGCGAAGATTTTCTCTCATGAAAGATCACCAATTTTTCGAGGATATATTGCAGCCGAAGACCAAAAGCAATGCACCGGTGTGAAGATTGCACAGCCCCGATTTTCGCGAAGCCTCCAATATATTTGAGTGGCAAGTTTTTTGACCGTATTTCATCGTTAGCGTATTTTTTTAATAACACAACACCTACAATATAACATTATATACTAGTATAAAGGCCCGATGTTAATAACATCGGCTGTGGATTTGTTAAGAAACGGAAAACGATAAAATGTGAAAACTCGATTGTGTGAACCCGA
>JAOXNN020000064.1:588408-612147 GCA_028571205.2 Hydropsyche betteni | reverse complement strand
TATATTTAATATTTAATAAATAAAACCAGTTCATTTGTTATTGACACAGACATCTGTCATCGGTGATTATATACATGCATAGGGTATGCAAATATTTTTTTCACTGCGTAATAATCGACGTATTGCATAAGTCAATAGATACGCTTTCATAGCATGATATTATAGACGTTAAGTCAATACGCATTAAAACCATATACGCATGAAGAATAATTTTATAGAAGCAAAAAAATAATCAAATAGTCAAAATAATAATGACGTTGATTGTATACGCATATAAAGACCATATTCGCGAAAAATCAAACACATACACAGATGGACGGAGGGACACACACGCAGAAATCCGCTTTTATATATATGTAGAGGGTATATAGGGGATAGGTTGCTTTTGAAAAGAAAAATGTGTTGATATTTTCGAAACACAAGCGTAATCGGATTGTTCTTTTTTGAGAATGAATCTAATTGAAATATGATATAATATCTTGACAGTATATTGAAATTTTTATGGGATTAATTGGACGATGTGAACCTGCAAAAATTTTATTTGAACAAGACGGTGCTACATACCATACAAAAAGAGAAACCATCGATTTGTAAAGACAGTCTTTTCTTGTTACGCGATTTCGAAAAATACTGCTGTTAATTAGCCGCCTAGTTGACATCATGCAATTTTTTTCCACAGGATTTTGTAAAGTCCTAAGTTCATGCTGTCAAACCACAACAAATTCCTAAACTAAAAACAGAAATCTGAAATTGAACTAACTGATTTCGAAAAAATCACCGAAAATTTGATCTCAAAAGGGTCATGGTACATCATCATATCCATATATGGTCATTTGGCCAATATAACATTCCATAATTAATCTCAAAAAATCGATAAACACTATCCAATTGCACATTTTATTGTTTTTTTTTTAAACCAAAAGAAATTTTCTACAGACTGAATATTTGTGCGTACAACATTCTCGATAGAAGTCTTTGTAAAAAAAACTTTCCTAAAAAAAAAAAAATAGAACCCATCACATCCAATCCCCAAAAACCCACACCACATCCAAAAACCAAAACATACATCAAAACCGCCCACACATCCAGATCCAACTGCACCGTAACACCATCAGATCCACGATAGCCCTCGCGAGATTAGGCGACATCCGCTAGTTTCACTTTGTTTATTTTATTCGGCGGTTGAACGAGTCCATTTTTGTCCTTTACCTTCCTCCACGATCCACAAAACACCACCCACTATCCACAATTCGCCACCCACTATCCACCGCCCGCCGTAGGAAAGGTCCCGTTAACGGTCCGGGACTCCCCGGGGATCAAATTGGACAAAAGTGGGTCAAACAACAACTTCTTGCCGCTGAAGACGATGCGGTGATGACAATTTTTTTCAGGGTTTTTTTTCGTGTTATTTCTACTTTTCGGGAAAACTTTTCATAAACCATTAACGTCGTCGTATTGTTCGCGACGAAAGCGCTTCGTGCGCGGGAAAATACAATAATAGAAGAATTCTGATAACACGTCGTGTGAAGTATAATAATGTATTTTATATATGAAAAAAATAATACGTTTTGGTTGGTGAAGGACACGTTCGTTTTATGGTCGAGCTTTTTTTTTAATGCCCGCACCAGATTTTAACAGTTCCACCAGTAAAATATAACATTCGAGAATTTCCGCGATATTTTATAATAAAAAAAAACTGATTTTAACAGATTTATTTATGAATTGTATCAAATATTTTATATTATGGTTAATTCATAACATGAATACCTGGAAAAACGAGTTACGTAAAAGTTTGATTAATTAAATTTTTCCATAATGAAATAGTTTAATTTCACGAAAGTTTTAATTGCCCCCATTTTCAATTTAAATTTTCAAGAAACAAGACCGCCCATTTTTCAAAATCTGAATTCAAAAATTAAACAATATGGGATAAGTTCTAATTACGTTTCGTTCTTTTGTACACGGATTACGAACGCACACGGTTAATAATAAACGCAATGAAAATTTTACGCTTTAAAACCGGCCGTATATAAAATAATATAATATTTAAGCTCCGAAACTTTTTGTATAATTAAAACGGCGAGAGTCGGAAGTTTTGATCTGTCTTTGTGCATAAACAACGAAACAGCCGAGTCCCGGAATATAAACGCTGATGCTTTCCGTATTTCGAGAAGAGATAATTGTTTCATAATTATTCAAAATGATAGACAGAATGTCTTTTATTATTCAAATGATCGATCAGATGCGAGGCAATAGTATTTTCTTTTAATAGATAGAGTCTGTCTCTATTCAATAGACCTTTCATCGAATCGAACCGAATAAAAAATCGACGAATCTCCAAAACAAAACGAAAAATACACAAACAACCAATTAATCACCGAGTCTTCAACACTTTAACTCCGCAATCGATCAACTCATCGGCCGAAATTAAACGGAAAATTCGCGCCGTTTGATCGAACGCGCACTCGAAATAATAAAATCCGCGGAATTGCGCCGTCGCGGGAAAAAAATCGTTCGATTTATGGCCGAAAATAAATTTTCGGCAATTTCGCAATCGCAACGACGATAAAGCGCCGAAGGCTCGACGGCGGGAAACCGATTTCGAATTTTGGCCGTGCGTGTAATTTTTCGGCCGTTATGCGTAAATACGGATCGTTTGCGGTCGTTTTGCGAATTAATGCAAAATCGACGTCGCCGTTTATTAAATTCGATATTGATTCGAATCCGGTTCGTTTCGGCGCGAGGAATTTCGAACTAGTCGTAATTGATATGGGGTGTTTAATCTATATAAATAAAAATGAATGTATGTGTGTATGTTAGCTATGTATGCTTTTATTGCTTATTTGATCACAATGAAATTTTATATAAATATTTATAATGTATTTGAAAAAGTTTTTGTATTGTTAAAACTATTTTACAACTCGATATGATGCTATTTTAAAATGAAAAGAAACGCCGGGTACCCGAGCCCGTTACCTGAGCAACGCCGATTCTATCCGCTAGTGCAGGTTTCAGCAACCTTTTTTGGCTGTGAGTCAGAAGAAACCAAAATGTGACTCTTTTAAAGTGTTTTGGGTCAGAAGATATATTTTTAAACAGTTTTTAACGGATAGTATTATTTTTTTTTTTTAGAAAATAATTAATAATCAATAATAATTAATCTAATGGGTCACTTTAAATCATCAAACGGGTCACTTAATGACCCGCGGGTCATCGGTTGCCGAAGCCTGCACTAGTGTGTGATAAGTGTGAAAGATTGTTGGAATGTTTTCTTGAGAAATATTAAAGAATTCATAATTTGTGAATTGTGCACCTAATCGAGAAATTCTCGATTGTCTCATAAAGAACATGCGTTGTAATTTTTAACAAAATTTTAAATATTATTTATTGTAGAAAATAATATTATATTATATATAGAACTGAAAAAATAAAATAAAAATAAATCTAAGCCTCAAAAGAAAATAAATCAAACATTTCTTAGGACATTATCTTCAAAGTCTGAAGCGCGAATAAAAAATAAAATTAATAATTAAATCGCCGTTACACATTTACGAGAACAAAAGCAACATTTCTTTAAAAGCACACGTTAATTATGAACGAACGAAAACAATAAAATTCCATTCCGAAGTGAGCGCGAATCCCTTCATCTTTTTAATTATGGCGAAAAAAAAGTTCACGCCAAAAAGGCAGACAATAATAAATCCCCATTAAACATTCAAATTAATTTTAATTTTCTTGATGCGATTAAATCGCACGTCGCGTATAATACGGCGCATCAATGAAATTATGAAATTTCGCAAATTCAAAAAGGTATTTAGCGACCAGAAATGTGGACGTTGCTCTCCGGGAAACTGCATTCGGTCTGATTCGAGGAAAATCCTAGAGGAAAAGTCAAATTTAGAAAACTGTAGAGGGATGAACTTTTAAGTGGCTTTACGTTAATTAGGTTCCATGTTTGTTTATTTTGTTGAAGTTCTTTGTAAAATATTATAGATGTTGATTCATTGTGTTATTACACAACATCAAAAATTTATTTCGTTTCTTTTTTCGAACAATAATTTATTTATAGGTTTATTTTTATAAGGATAATATGATACCTTTGATGTATAAATATTTTATTTTCTAAAAGAAGGTAGATATTGATCTATTATAAATATATTCAAATTAAACATCGAGAAAAGCAAATTTATTTGATCATCAAATCTCCGTTTATCGCCATATTTTTCTGTTTATCATAAACGAAATTGATCATGAAATTTCTACGAAAGTATTTTTTTATAAAAACGATTTACTTTTATGTACAATAAAAATATTGAGAAAGTTTTTCTTATTATTCAAATAATTAGATTGCATTTATTATTTTTAATAATAAAATATATAGTTATTGAAATTAAATTTAAAATTTGAAAATCATTCAATTTCCAATATTTAAAATCAAGCCATAATACTTTTTTACAAACATTCATTCAATAAAAAATGTAAAAAAAACAAACATACCATGTATTTACAATTTGATACTAAAGCTACTTGTATTGGTAATCCATGCAGCAAAGAATTCATAAAATTTACTATGAAATATTATAAAAGGAATTTCACTGTTTCATTATTTAATAAAAATGGACTCTCCATTAATAAAATATTACCAACACTAGCACACTGCAAAAATCTTTCACCTAATATAAAATATTGAAATAATAATTTAAATTATGATTCATATTTAAATTCAAAATAGAGGAAATTAACTCTTATTTGTATGATTTTTAAAAAAATATTTATTTCTTCAATGTTATTATTTATTAAGAAGATTCGAACAATTTATTTCCATTTTCTTAAGGAAATATACATCTTTAATGATCCTTAATATTTTTTTGTTGCAAATTTAGCGGTGCGTCACGTATGCGTTAAATGCGCACTTTGGCAAAAGCCATACATTAACGTTGAAACGCTCGCTAATGAATAACGCTAGAAAAAGTCTCGTCTAACAAGCTTTTTCTAAAAGCTCTTCATTAACGAAGCTTTCAGAGATATCTCTTTCGTAGGGGAGAACTTCCGCGAGGAATATGAATTTACACACGCCGCGCAAAAAAGCGTTAAACTTTACAGTCAAACATTCGGAGCAATTTCAAAGGCGCGCATATTATGGGAAAAAATGTGTTTGCTGAATGCGGAATAATGAGAAAATTGCGATTTCGCTAGAGTTCAGTTGCGTTTAATTGGAAAACTAGAGCCGAAGTTCGATCGGTTCGAAATGAAAAGCCGAAAGAAATGGAAAATCTTTCCGCCAACTTTCCGCAGCGCGAATGCAAAGGCTCCGAGAAAAGTTCTCGGTTTAATGTTTTGCGAACGAATGAAATTTGCAAAGCGAAATGTTTCAGAAATTGATTTCATCTACAAACACTATAACTATTTCCGATACAAAATTTTCTAAACATTTTCATAAAAAATCCAATAAATTTTAAGCTACACATAATTTAAATTTATTCTCTTCAAAATCAAATTTGATTCTTCATCCACGGAACGATCCGATAATCCAAAAAAATCAAATGAAACAACATATATTTTAATCGCGGAGATTATTTAATATACATTCTCACAGTTGTAAATCACAAACGATCCACGTAGGGGATTTTCCATACCCCAAAGCGACGAACGAATCGTACACGTGCGCCACTCTGTACTAATTTGCAAATTTTCGACAGATCAGATTGTTTCAGCATAATCTGAACAGGTGTACGAGTTTCTGAACACATAGCTACAGGCTTACGAGATGTGTAGGCGAATTCGTCGAATATCTGAGGAGTATAGAATCAAAATACGAAAAAAATCTGTGTTTTTCACCGTAACTGTACTTATCGTTAATTGAAGTATTTTTTTTGTTATTGAAATAGAACGCTTTGATGTGATTATTGTTTTATGTGTCTTGTCAGTTTTGTTGTGTATCGATCGTTTTCAATGATAGAATAGTATTAAATTTTATATTTATTTTTTAGATTATATAAATGTTTATAATAGTACAAATCTTTTTAAATATAATACGAAGATCGATTTGTTTTCATACACAATATTTTATTTATTATATGAACGTATTTAAATATAAAAAAAAAATATTTGAAAAACTGCGGCAAATATGTTTCACTTTGTATATGTACAAAATATGGTATTTGCAAATCGATAAAATAAAATTTACAAATTCACATTGGAAAATCTCACACACACATCTCATTCACATTGGAAAATCTGAATGATAATTTTACCATGCAATTTCTGTTTTGCAACTATTTAAATTCTTTATTCATTAGTTATAATTACGTATTGACAATTTTTTAACATATTTTTTAAATCAACCATATTTATTTTTATTATGGAAATACAAAATAATAAATAATAAAACTTTAATTTACCCAGTAGCAAAGAGGCAGATAGGAAACTAAAATTTGCTGATCAAAGAGTTTTCAGTGTTGAAAACTCGTGACACATAATAGTAGTGCTGACACGAATAATTTCATTACAAAATTAAACGCGACTACGATAAAATTACGATTAATCCTAATTAATATCATTAATTAGGATTAATCGTACACAATTTACACTTTACACTACACTACACTTTATTTATTCAACAAAATAATGTCATCCAAAAACCACAAATATCCATCCCCTATATATATATCCCCTATTTATAATAGCGGATTTCTGTGTGTCCGTCTATGTATCTGTGTGTCTGTCTGTTCGATGACACTCGCGACTTTTAAATGAACGACCTGAATAAACGATACTAGTAATAATAATAATGTTGATGATGGTGATGATGATGATGATGATGATGATGATGGTGATGATGATGATGATGATGATGATGATGGTGATGATAATGATGATGATGATGATGATGATGATGATGGTGATGATGGTGATGATGATGATGATGATGATGATGATGATGATGGTGGTGATGATGATGGTACACATTTCGGGTTCACACTATCGGGTTTTCACATTTTATCGTTTTCCGTTTCTTAAAAAATCCACAGCCGATGTTATTAACATTGAGCCTCTATATTATACTATGTAATTATAATTTTCAACAATCTCCTATAGATATATATTTAAATTATTATCATTCCATCGATATAATCTATTTTTAAATTTTATTAAATCAAAAAAAAAATCGAAACCAAGCGAATCCGGGTGAATCCGAGCGATTTTCTTTTTTGCCGGAATTGAATTTTTATATCGAGAATTTTGAATCTGCACCCCTTTAATGGCAAAATTTAGGGTGTAGACGAAAATCGGGGTTGTGCGTTTCAGCTGAAGGGAATGAGAGACCAGTAGACGGCGGGCCGCCACCGCGTTGACACGCGCCGCACATATTATCTTCGTGAAATATCGCATAGTAAATTACGATTTACTGATTTTTTTTAGTTGAAATGTTCCGTGAGCCTTTTCAGATGTCTTGAGTTTTCAGCTGGGTCGGGTTTGAGCGATGTGAGTACTTTTGTTTTTGGATTTTTTGTGTGTCTTTTTTTATGTGGTTGCTATTGAGGGTAGTTTTCGTTATTAAAAAATCGAGTTGATTTATTTTTGATAATTTATTCAAATTGTTGTGTTTACCAATATTGATTATTATTATTTATTAATCTATCGAAACTAATCGATTTTTCAAACATCTACCTTCGAAAATACGCATTGAATTTACTATTAGATTTCATCATGGAAAAAAAATTGTTGTAAAAAATACTTCACGTATATATATTGAAATTTTCGATATGTTACAATACTTTTATGTGTATACGGATATGTGTATAATGAAAAATTAATTCGGTTTCGATGAACATTCTTTCCATGCGGTTCTGACACATTCGCGTGACTTCGAAACCCAATTTTTCAGCATTACCACACTTTATGGAAATTTCCTTTTTTATTCATTTTGTTTCATGAAAATTCACTTTTTACGGCTGTAATAGGCAGTAGCTTTTAGCCTATCGAAAAGTTTGTCCACCAACCACTGTTCAAGCATATATAATTTCATGAACAAAACTTTCGCCGAACTGTTTCATTTTTGATCCTTCCACCAAAAACTCTACATAATTTCTAACTTATTATTAGTTATTCTTAGTGTTCCCATCGAATATTCCAGCGACGTAATTTTCGAATTTGGAATAGTTCAAACGATTAATTCACATTAGGCCGATCCGGAAAATTCGAAAACGGTTCAACAAAAATTTCCGTCAACTTTTCTTAACGAAGCACTTAAGATTTTTTTCCAGTACCGAGAGCATAATAAAAATTAAAATAAAACACGTAACAAAGTTTCTTATTACGCGCTTAATGAACGGTAATTTGCTTTGAAGCGGCCCATTACGTGCTCTCCTCCAAGAACGAAATATTACTACGTTTTTAGAAGTTGTTTTCATGAGGACAAACGACACGTAAACGTTAATTTAACGCTCTAGAACAAATATAAAATGTATTACGTGTCTGCTTTTATTTGCGTGTAACGAGCACGAGAAGGTACATCGTTTAATTGAAGCCTTGCTTTGATTCGACACATAAAACGAATACGTTACCGTGCATGTCTGAATCGCGTCAAGTTTCCGACGCTTATGATTAATGAAGTGTGGGAGTAATGCGGAAATCTTATTACTTTGATGTTTTTATGATGGAAATTTGTATTTTATTCATTTTTAATGTTGCCGAGTTTTATTATTCAAATTATTCATGAGAATATGATAATTAATTTTAAAAGATTGCATAATGTTTGATTGTTATTAAAAAAATATTTTTTAGATATATTATACTTAATATCTGAAATTTTTATTGTTTGGATCAAATTAATTTTTTTATTATTTAATATCCCCTATCCCCTATATATAATAGTGGATTTCTGTGTGTGTGTGTGTGTGTGTGTGTGTGTGTGTGTGTGTGTCTGTTCGATGACGCTCGTGTCTTTTTCCCGAATATGGTCTTTATGCATATACAATTAACGTCTATAATATGATGCTTATTACATACTGCTTCTGGCTTTGCCTATATGTCGTAATTGTGACAATAATAAATGAACTGGTTTTATTAATTAAATATTAATAAATTCAAATCGAGTACGGGAATCTATACATACTATATACTATAATCACTATTTACATCATTCTCGAGCGTTTATATGCGTATACAGTTAACGTCTATAATATGATGCTTATTGCCTACTGCCTCTGGCTTTGCCTGTATGTCCTAATTGTGACAATAATAAATGAACTGGTTTTATTAATTAAGTATTAAATATTCAAATCGAGTACAGGAATCTACATATATACTTTATATTATACTATAAACACTATTTACCTACATCATTTTCGAGCTCAAAAATCGGGATCTTCAAATTTAGTCTTTATGGTCATTATAATAACGGCTATTACCTTTGTAATTTTTATTTTAATTACGTAATAGTATGGTTATAAATTCACAGCCGATGTTATCAACATCGGGCCAAGCATTTATTATATTCAAATAATTAGCCGTTATTATTTAATTTAGATAGAGAAAAAAACTTCTCGTGCTTCTTCAATGCTATAAATACGAAATTAAAAAAATATATATGAAAAAAATTTCAGGACTGAGGAGGCAAAAGTAATTTCAAATAAAACTTTCTCAAAACACACAACCAAATCATCGAAAATCATCACATCAAACGAAGTCTTCTGTACATAATCAATTGAATCGATCTCGATGCGTTTACCCGTGCATATGCATAGCGGAACCGATGACGGTCGTTTCGACATCCAAACCAACATCCCCCACGCACAACTTTGGTCCGTTTCACAATGCACATGTGCCCCTCGGTTGAACCCTGTCCCGTTGGATGTGGCGATTTGTCAGTAGTAATGACGCGAGCGCGTTTTAAATATGGAAATCGTGCCCGGGACTTTGCGGGACTAATCGGTCCCGAGTCGCGTGCCCGCCCGAGACGAATCGGGATCACAATGACGAAAAGAAGTTATATTCGAAATATACACGCTGGGCTCGTTTCGTATATCGTGTGTTGAAATATGTGCCGTTTTAATAGTGATGACGTGTCGTAGTTATCGCTCAATTCGATACTGATGCGGCGGATTTGATTAAAATTGGGGTATTAGAAATTTTCGGTGATGGGTTGGTTCTTTTTTTGTTGTCTATAGGTATTATGATTTTTTTGATAAAAATATATTTGCTTATGAAATAATAAAATTTTGAAGAAAAAAAAAAACATATCAATGTTATATTACTATAAATTAAATTATCAAAATCAAGTTACAAAAGACTTAAAAAATCTTCATAATAATTAAATGAAGTTTTCCATCATGAAAATTTTTTTCTTAATTTTATTTTTTTATATGATTCTTTTCATTATTTTAAATCATTTCAATATCGAAATTTCATACTAAAGATATTATTCATATAAAAAAAACACTAAATCACATTTTAATCGGGTCGGAATCCAACATTGGCGTCAATTCGTCATGATCGAACAACACAGCGTGACGAATCATCGCGAACGATCGGATTACATGGGAAGCGCTCGAACCTCGAGTTCGCAAACAATGCTAAACTTGACGTGTCTATTTAGCACCCACCCGTGCACCCACCCCCGAAATACACCGAAAAGGAAAACCTACCCTCGGTAATAAAGTGCGGCGTATCGGGAAACCGATAGGGAAGATTGTTTATGGGAGAGAGACGGTTCGCGTGGCGAATCTCCGAGCACTCCCCTTTCGCGGGAAAGTCTAAAAAATGTATATAACATAATACAGATATTATAATAATAATAAAATGAATAATGGTGGTCTCGTTACCGAGAGTAATGCATAAATAACGGCGTCGTATATTCGAGTGGCCTGCGCATATTTTTATTTTCTGGTGAACGTCGGCTGGAGTGGTTCCCAATTATTGCCATATTTTGCGGGGTTTTTCCGTTTCGAGTCGAAGAATATGATTGTTTTATTGCGTGTGACGGTTTTTCTTCGGGTTCGCATTTGCATTTTCGACGATTCATCGGTTTGAAAATGTTTTTTTTTGTAATGTGTCTTCGGAAAATTTGTATGTATCGATGGAATTTATTAGACGTTCCAAAGATGGAAAAATTCATGAGTTATTATCATTGAATTCAGAATTTTCAAATAATAATTTTATTATGTATTTTTTTCAAAATAATATGATATACTTACTTAACTTTTTTATATACTTACTCATGTTAGGAAAATAAGGAGGGGAGTTTTAATAGAATGAAAATCTTTGTGATATAATTCTTATACATTTTAATTATTCACAAAAAGAAAGAAACATATAATATGTTGACTAGGTAATATTTTATCAAATATGTCTTTAAGGAAATTTGTTTTGTAAACACACATAATATCTAAAACAGTCTAATATTATGGTAATATCGCGTGATAATGATGCATATCAACAAGTATTGCACAAAAAAATCATCATTAAAACGTCAATAATGTACACTTGTGAAGTCTAGCTCGGCAAAAAATAATAAACTTACGTACATTAATAGTGCGACTGATCGTCCAAAAATTCAACATCAATAAATTTAAACTCAATTTGTAACGTAACATCTGAACGCACAAACAAATAACAGTTATTTACACTTAATCAAATTTTCAGAATAAAAATAATCTAAACGATCAAGTTACTTTTGATGTAGACCATTCGAATGTCCATAATATGGTCTATTTTTAGTTTTGCTACTACAATAAGAGGAACTGTTGCCTTCAGTACTGTCCAGCTGCTGGTCCAGTATATCACCTTCCTTATCCTGATGAGCTGTCATATGTCTGGTTAAATGGTGACGTTCTCTGAAGCTTTCAGCACACACAGGACACTTCAGTTTATCTTCTCGCTTTCTTCGGTTGGTGTCATAATTAACTTCACTTTTGTGGTGTGATCTCATATGGTAAACGAGATCAGATGTCATCCGGAAGCTGATGTTACATTTTGCACAAATATTTTGGGTC
Source organism: Hydropsyche betteni (assembly GCA_028571205.2). Lineage (NCBI taxonomy): Eukaryota > Metazoa > Arthropoda > Insecta > Trichoptera > Hydropsychidae > Hydropsyche > Hydropsyche betteni. The sequence continues at coordinate 600,151 of JAOXNN020000064.1, read as the reverse complement.
GGTAGTGATAATGACGCTAATGTTGGTGGCAATAAGGTGCTCAAAATCGCTGCTGCTGGATTGCGCATCAGTGGATTGATACTTTCATTCTGTTGAGGAAACTTGAGAAATTCCGCAGCCCCGGGATGATGAAAATTTTGGATCGGAAAAGAATAAGGTGAAGCGTTCGTTTGTAAGTAAGGAGATATTTCTGGCCGGAATGGTAACAAGTGTCCGAATTTATTTGAGCTCGGCGGAGGTTCAGATTTTTCTGGCGGTGGATAATTAGGCGGTGAAGACTTGGAAAAATGAGTAGGTTCTGAATTAACATTGCTGCTAGGATCTGAGAATTGATTTTGATATGTTTGAAGATTCTGTGATTTGAAGAAGGCGTGTGATGACGACAAGAAAGGATGATTGGGAGGGATGAGCGATTTGAATTGGGGAGACTTAGAGAACAAATTATTCAACATCGGCGGACTGGATGTGGCTAATGGAGGACTCATCGAATTTTGATAGCTCAAATTATCTGGGCTCTCCGAATGACCAGGAGAAGCAGCTGACTGTGTAGTAGTAAGACTCTGGTAATTATTGGTGACTTTCGTGAAAGCACTCCTTGGTGCCATCTCGGAAAATCTTGAACTGATGAACTTTTCATGTTGCTCATAATTAGATCTCGCTTGCGATATCAAAGACGGGTCGTCGAAAACTTTGTTCCTATACGGAGACTCGTGAACAATTCGCGCCGGTCTTGAAAAACTTTCAGTCGAGTCCGGCCTGCTCCTAGACATGTCCGAAACGTCAGAATCGCTCAGGACACTCTTCGTCGCAAACTCGTCGGTCCCCACATCGATATTCAACTCCTGATTAGACGGCGATACGTTATTATTTTGGCGATACGTCAAATCAGTACCTTTCAACTCCTCGGCATACGAACTTTTATTCAAATACTCATGATTCTTCCTGAAGTTATCCACCTCAGACTTGAGTGAAGCATAATGATTTTCAGCGAACAGTTGCTTCGAGATCCTCAACTGCTTCTCCACTTGCTTCTGCTTCATCTTCTCATCGGGCATCATCAAGAAGGCGACATCGAACGACCTTTTAACAGACCGCTGACTACACGCCGTGTACTGCTGATCCTTTTGATAATCACCTTTGGCATCCTCGACAGGCACCTTCAGATCGGGCGTCGACTGCTCACCGCGTCCAAGTTTTTGAATATCCATGGTCATCGTACCGAGCAATCTTTGTGAAAATTTCGATTTGTTTACATATCAAAACTGAGCGCAAGCGCGCAACACACGTCGCGTCTAAAGCGCGCGCGATACAAAGCTCGCTGCGAGAAGCACGCGGTGGTTATATAGGGTGGGGGTGGGGTGCAGGCCACGCCCATGGGCGTGTCCCATTGGGCGAATGGCCGCTGGGAGGGGGCGCGGCGGCCGCCTTCAGCCAATCGGAGCGCGAGTTGGCCCTCGCCCTCCTTAGAGTACCGGCGTAATAAAAATGACGATTTGGCGACAGCGCGAGCGCGAGAGATTTTCATCCGACCGAAACCGTGCTGCGATCTCGACGGAATTGCTTATTAAATATTGCGCTGTGGGATAGCATAAGTCGATGTGTGTATATATATATATTTTTTTTTGTGGAATTTGAGTTTGATTTGTTTCGGGGAATGAATTGGTTGATGTGATTGATGGGTTTTTGACAGGTGTCGGGAAATTGTTTTTTTTTTTTTTTTTTCTGAGTATTGAAGACCCAAAATTTTATAAATTAACGTTTTTGTTGGAAAATATATATATTCATCATATATTATTCATAATTATAAAAATATCAATATTTACTTGTAAATTTTTTTAAATTAAATTTTATTGTATTTCGAATAATTTAATATATTGAATAAAATATTTGAATACCAATAATTACTTAGTTTTTTTTTGTATTCGTAATAAAAAAAAATCTGTACATCTAGATATTTATATAAATAATTTCATGAATTTATTTATCTATTTAAAATTTATAATATACTTATTAGCTGAACCCGACAGATGTTATACTGCCAGTCTGTATTATAACAGATTGATACCTATGATTCTATGAATTGCTTAACCAAGGTAACAAAAATTTAACAAACGACATATCGACTCTGAATTTTTTTCTGAATTTTTTTTGTTCTAGTGATACAAAAACCTTCTCGACAAAAAAAATACTTTTACATGCCAATTTTCATAGTGATTGGTTGAACGGTGTTTGAGTGAAACGATTCTATATAGGTATACAAACATTCATTTTTATATTTATAGATAAACAAAACTAAAAATAACAGAGATAAAATATTAGTAACTATTCAATATTCGCATAGTATTATTTCTAAAATATTTAAATATTAAAAAAAATAACTAAACGAATTTTCATATGAAAAAAGTCTCATTTCCCGATGAATGTAAGAAAGATTTAACAATGAATAATTATGATGTTTAATCATAGTTCAAATTAGAAGCAAATACGTTATATTCTCAAATCTAATGTATAAAAAATGTCTTTGAGAAACAAAATTTTTATAAGTTTTCCGGTAAAAAAGGCCCATCGCCCAGCAGTTATTCAGATGATAAATTGCCGGATTCTGCGGAGAAAAAGATGTGGCAAAAGCTCGCGGTGACATAAAAGTATTGTGGTAATATCAAAAATAATATGTAACGTCACGACGAAAGCATTATTTATTCTCTCTGGGACTTAATTTTCTTCTCTTGCGTACGAAATTACGTCTCCCAGCAAAACATAAACGTATTCAAAATTATATTACGCAAAACGACGTACACACACACAATCTAATAACAGTTAAAATTCAACAAACAAAATGATCGCCATAAATACATCATCAGCGGATTACTGCGATATTCCGACGTGTATGCGGGAGCACTTTTTCAAATTGATTTCAGCGAAATGGAATCGCATCATATAGGTATGAAATATGTGAGCGTGTTATATACGAAAGAATAAATCCTGCTTACTTTCGACGAGGTCGGGACTTCGGGCTTAGTAATATAAGTGAGCTGCCATTATTATCTCGATACGTTTTTAAATGGCGAGCATAAGGGTGTGGATCCGACCGTCTTATGGCGATAACTTTTTTCGCCGCTTGGGTAACGAAAATCTAAAAGATTGGACGCCTTGTAGTTATTAGCTGAATCGTTGGATCTGCCGAAAAGAAAGCGGAAAGATTCAATATAAAATTTTCCATTTAATAATCAATCATATTTTGATATAAACTAATTTCGCATTACTAGAATTTTTTTAATAAAATGCGTTATATCGTAATCACGATTGAATTAATTTATAATATTTTTGTATGAAAAAATTCCTGCGTCTAACCACTTTCGTGTTGGTTTCGCTTTCCGGGGATAATACTTTTACTACAGATTTCTTCTTTCGTTGTAATAAAGTGGGGGCACTCTGATTTATATTGGAAATTACCACCGAGTGAAAATAGAATAAGAGAGATAATGACGACCCACCCGACCGACACCTCATCCATCGTAATGGATAGCGATTCGGAAACGATGACTTAGGATCCAATATTTCCATAGCCACTTAATACACCATATTCGCAAATCACTGTCGGAAAAATTCCATTAAATTGCAAATCGAATAATCCACGTTTACATCGACAATGTTCATTATAGCAACATTTATATAATAATAATAATATATGGGCAGATTGAATATTCGAATTAATTCGTCTATTTTTAAATGGGTTTATATATTTAAAATGTGTGGTTTATCAGTGACTTCCAACATAGGCGAAAGATAAGGGCTTAGTGTGCGCAATCGGTTCGCGGCATCTGAAGCTTTTGCGCTATCTGCCTCGCGCACATAACTTAATTTGTCCCGATCTCACCCCAATACAGAAATGGTAGCAAAGTTTAAACTAAGCCAAGATATCTGAAACAATTTAGCGTATTAGTTACAGCTGCGGCGCGTGGCTGTGTCGACCCCAGCCACTGAGGAAGTTTGCAATACACGCGCCGGTTCCGGGAGGGTTCGCGGCTCTGTAGTAAAATGGTTAAAAATTATTAAAAAAAAATACTAATTTAATCTTTATATAATAAAAAGAAAATATTTGTTAATTTTTAAATGATTTTTTATGAAAATATATTGAAAATACATGATTAGTCTAGGAAGAAATTTTTTTTTTTATTTATGGAGGTTGATCATAAAAATGAAAAAGTATAAAAATATTTAGTTTATACATGTATATTGATGATCATCGAATTCCTTGTTTATCGAAAGAAATATTAAAAAAAAATAACTATAAAGAATTATATAATAGATCTAACGATCGTAACGATGAAAACAAAAATTTTATATCGGATTTTCATGAAATTTCGTTTTTTTTTTAAATATATTATAATATATTAGGGCGTGATGATATGGAGGATAGTATGGCAGAGAATTTAGGGTGTATATGGTGGGTGGATGGGTGTATAACGGGTGGTAATGCGATAACAATACTGAGCGTCTGCGGTGAATGCGCAATTATTTACGGCGTCTAATGGGAGACGCGTGCAACGCCCCTGACAAATCATGGACACACGTTCGCTTCTTACACTAAACTGTCAATAATAAATTGCCGATGTAACGCAATATTGTGATGGCCGTAATTGATTTTTTTCGAATCGAGATAGTTCCGGTTGAAATTTCGGGTCGTAAGATGGGAAAGGGTAATCGGATTTCACTCAAAGTTCGAACGCTTTTCAGAAAATGCTAATGATGAATTGGTTATACGTAGCGATTTTTTTTTTGTTTCGATTGAATTAGGAGGCAACGAATCAAGATTGTTCGCCAAAAAGAAATTCGAGAAAACAGATTTTAAAAAGGATGACTTCGCAATATTACCGATGTCCATTATGGAAAAAATCACTTAGACTTCACGAAAAAATAATGGAAATTCATCGATGGATTTATTGAATTTGTATCAAATATTTGCAAAAATTTCTTATTTTAAATACGTAATTCTATGAGTACAGATGTATAATTTTTTTCATTAAATATTTGAGAAATTCTAAAGAAAAATGAGCAAATAAAAAGTATAGTATTCTAAAAAAAATAAAAAAGAAAGTTTATATTCTAAAAGCATCGAGTAATCCCAACATCAATTTATTTACCATTACGCATTTCGATTAACCGACGTAAGAATTCAATCAAAGCTTGTAACCCTGAAGTTAGAAGTCGCTCGTCCGTCACATAAGATCCCAAAGGACCTCGGTTCCAATCTAAGTTTACAGATGCGGCCAAAGATCAACGACAAAGGCAATCATTCATTGTGTTCGAGAAACATACCGACGTCCTTTGGGCGAGAAAACTGTTAATCTTCTTCCATCCCCGATGCATCAACCGGGGACATGTTGCCGACCCAAGAAAAACTCGTAACGATCCGACTATTACACCTACTCCCAAACAAGAGGGTACCACAGTTATGAATCCCTTTTAATTGAACATTCATGTTCATGAAAATGTGTTTAACAGTTCGCATATGGAGGATTTTCGCCGTCGACGACGATAATTGCGCACGGCGCATGGTGCTTTTGTGATGTGCGAAAGGGCTCTTTCATACCATATGGTAGAAAAATTTATGGTAAAGTGCAGTAAGCTTCGTATATGTATGCACCAATACTGATTCCAGTACTTTTTTTTTGATTATAGCAGTTAAACGATGTTATAATTTATCTGATGCATTAGTGAGAAGCATACGCAAATCTCGTCATATGTTCTTGCAATGTTCGTGACATGTTTTTTGTTATGTTTATACACTTCAAATATAATATAATAAAAAATGAATAAGATTAATATTGATTTTTATATGTGTATAGTATATTATTTATTATGTGAAATCATCAATTGACTGAATTTTCTGTAACAAATTTAAACATTTTCGTATATAATATTTATTTATTTTTATGAATAGAATCAAAATACAATATTTGTTTGAACTTCGAAATAAATAAAATCGTACAGTGCGTATGATATTGGATAAAAATTCAAGAGGGAATAATCAGAGCGTATGTGAGGGAGGTCAATGCGTTACGTATTCGTGGCAGTGAGCATTTCTAAACTTTTCATTGAAAACCATAAGAGTTTGAAGGGTGATCCACTCGTGTGCAAACTACGACCCATATGTCACCTTTCTCTTGTTTTGTGGCTTGACTTTTGGCTATGCACCATACTGCATATCCGCAACCTATTGTATTTTCACTTCAATAGTATTCGATTATATTGAATCCATAATAAATAAAAAAATGTATTATAAATTTGATTTCAGATAAAAATAATTGAATTTTTTAATTATAATAAATTCAGATATAAAAATTTGACTCGATTTTCATATGTATGTATTGAATGCGTTTTTGTATGTGTTTAGGTCAAAATCGGCTTTATTCAGAAAAAATAGAATGCGGGGTTGAACATCAGGTACGGTCTGAATCTAAATAGATATTATTTGAACTGATCCACCATAGAGGAACATATGTACAAGTGGTATTGTTGCGAACAATGAACTTAATATTCTGGCACGCTCGTGCCTATGGCGACGAGGGTTGTATGTATTGCTAAATAAAATGGACAGGTCCCTTGTGACTGGACCCTTTAGCTAACTATACGAAACCAATAAATATTATTAGAATATCAATATATATAAATAGATGATTGCGTAATATTTCTACGTCAAAAATTTTTTCAATGTTTTATCATAAAATGTAAGACTGTTTGAAAATAAATAAAATACCCTAATTGATTCAATAGTTATAATTTTTTTAAATTATTTTAGAAAATTTATCAAAGTTAAAGATTAAATCTTGATATTTTTTATGTGCAGTCATTCATCGTTAAAAATTGGATAAAAAACTTCCTATTCTTTCCTAATCTTGTATATCTTGAATAATATCAGTAGTGTTACAAAGATATAAAAAAATTTGAAAGATTCATATTAGAATTTTGGAAATCGTCAAAATTTTCGAGAAAAACTATTGAAAAATAAATTTTTCTATTTCCTCATGAGTTCTCTGAATCATGATACGCATCGTCATTAAGTCCAAATTCAATATTGCGAATATTTTAAATTGGTACATTCGTATTGTGCGCTTATGTCATCGTACGACTCGTGACATATTAGCCGAGTATGCAATTCGCTGTATCCCGCTGGGACTTATACAATAGTCATTTATTCGCCATATGCACACTCAAAGCACTCCACTTTTGGGGACCATCGGGACACTGAAATGTGAAAAAATACCAATATATTTTTTATAAAAAATCACACGAAAACGCTGAAAAATATAAAAAATAAAATCAAAGTGCTGAATTCGCAAAGAAACTACTGCGAAAATGCTCTGATTTGATTCGGTCTTCACTTAGAACAGCAGGTACTCGTATGACGAGAATGCTGAATTTAATAAATAGCCCCTAAATGAAGCGTTTTTTCTTTCACAAGTTTCTCTATTTTGTGTGTTCATATTGGCAGGTCGATGTCGGTCGAAATTTATATGAAGAACCGAGTAGTCGAGTGCGCGAATGAAAAAGACGAATTTTTATAGGGGATAGTTGAATAAAATAAGGGAGAATAATGTAAGGGTACGTATTCTGTAACGACAAAGGCGGCGTAAACGCATAAATCATATCGAGAATTAATGATATCAATTTTTTAATATTTGGAAAATAATTTAAGCAAATTCAAGATATTTTGTTTATTTTATAACTGTTAAAATTTTTTTTTAAATATTTTATTTTCACGAGCCGTCACTGATGACCATCAGGTTACACTAACTGCTTGCGGGTATTCAGGCACATATGGTCATGTGTATGCCGTTTTAATCAGGCCTAAATAAGCTTCGTATAGAGAACCCTGAAAACCATTTTGTTTACTCTCTTTTCTAAGGACGATCAAAAATAATAATGAAAAATATAATTTGAAATTCAATTTCTCTCGCTTAAAAATTTTCAGAGCCAATTAATGGATTGTTCATTAAACTATTTAGAAAAGGTCATTATGGAATCATGCCGAAAATTAAATTATATCTTAATATTCTATGTGAAATATGTATATGAAAAAATCCACAGTTTTTTTTTATCCAATACATTTTAAATCTGAAAAAATGTATAATATTTTAGTGTCCCCTTTAGCAATAAACTTAAATGGAAACGAATATGTGAATGAAGTGTAACGCAAACCAAAAGCTCGTTGATGAGGCCAACCCCATACTCCGGGGTGCGGCACTTTGACCATCTGTCGCATTATATGCCCTCTTGCATCCAATGCATTTCTTAAACGCGGATCGAAACCGCAAAAAAATCAATAGCATATCCTATTATCGGCATTACGCAAAATTTTCAAGGATTTATTTCAGCGACGATTGCGTAAAGAGCGTACAAAACACCAGCGACGGCAATTATTGTGGTCCGCCCGAACGAGCAATAAAAAATATGCATCAGGAAATCTAAATAAAAAGCGTCCCCCGAACCTCCCATCCCTTACGTATAGCAGGAAGTTAAATATAAATATTGCGAAACAATGCTTTGATACACGTTCTCGGGCGAAAAAGAAAAAGTTTTTTCGGATTTTTCCGCGGAAAAGTTGTCGTCGCTGAGGAAACCGAGACACCTATTCTGCGCTAACAAAAGAATAAGGTGCGCTTTTGTCCACTTCTTGTTGATAAAAAATTAGTTTGCGCTGTTCACATTGTCTTTGTTGTGCTGTGAATCGCTTTATATACTGAATTTATTAATTAAAAAAAGAACACAGCCTGCGAAGATGCGAATGTTTGTCGTCTGCGGATTAAAGTGTGTTAGTGTATAATTAACGATCGTTCGAGTGCGTATCGCGGTGTGGGAGTGAATATTTCATTTTTATTCACCCTATTTTAGTAGGAAATAACGGAATAAAAGAAAATATTTCTTCGCATTTTAAGTATAAAAGGAAGCTGTTAACTTTCGGTAGCAGAGAGTATTTTTTTATGTATTTTAATTTATTATCTTGGCTATAATTACGATCCGGTTCCATTTCTTTTCTTGTTACAAACACTATAGCGTCTCGTGATTTTAGATTATTACAAAACATGGTTTATATGAATATTCCGTCATATTTTAACGAAAATAGTATATTCATTATGATCAATTCAACATAACGTTAAGAACGATCATCCAGTTTTTTTATTTAAATAATATATATGAACGAATCAAATTAACAATAAGTAAATCAAATAATTTTTATGACTTTTCATTACATTTATCCAAAATATAATATAAAATATTAAAATATAATAACAAACTTATGCCACGTGCTTTCTATGTTTCCAAAGAAACATTCATTATGTGATTTTTTCACGATTGCACGAGCCTTAATGAGTTTCATATGCAAAGTGCGACTTTGTAGTTTTATTTGGCGAACATATTGCGGCCGAACAAGTCTACGACGAAGTATACGATATGAATCTGAAAAATTCTATGACCCGAATGGAATTTAATATAGTTTTGTATAGACCAAAAACGGCACTAAATAGGATAATTTACGTCTGAGAGTACTATTATTATAACTAGAATGGAAAAGTGATGTTGATATTGGAGCATGATTGTATTCGGGATGTGTTGTCATCAGCGATTTTCACGGTCGATCGGTTAACATTGCTAGGAATCCAATAGTTAGTTTGTGCCGTTATGGAATTAGCATATTGAACACTAAATCACATTAATGTACACTTGGCCCGTATGAAAGGACAATAATGTTGCGCGATAAACGAATGAATTATCGACTTTCCCAAATCACGCACATTGGCGAATTTCTGCAACATATTCCAGTTAAATATTAATATTTAATCTCAAATATAAACCGCAATTCCACCCTTATCTATACATATAAAAGAATGATTGTGCAATGATAATTTCAGCCAAAGCCAAGATACGAACTTTGCTTTATGGCACTCGAGAACTAAAACCTTAATGCGCAAACGGCAAGATTTCTAACATTGTATCAAGCAAAGTCTGCGTAGTTTATTAGCGGGGAATGAGACTTAGTAAATCATTCTCCAGTTTGTGAGATTTTCCAGCGAGCTCGCATCAGTTCCTTACACAGCACAATGGAGACTTTTCGGGAGACGAAATTTCCATCGCGCACACAATAGGCACACACGCCGAAAACTTCGCCTCGGAATGAATATGTGACTTAAATAATCGTCGTACAATTCCTGCGTGCACTATAATCCATATATGTGACGAAATATATCACAGAATGTATTCGTTCGTACAAAAAGTTGTCTGCTTTGTGAACTGAAACAATATTTAAATGCGGAGGGGCGCCCAAAGCTACGAACAAAAAGCTCTGCGCGCGCTTGGGAACAATCAAATCTTGAACGTCATAAATTTTCATTTAACATTCACCGCACCCCAGCCGCGCCACTTCACCACTTATATTATAATATTATACTCACCTAATACTGGCTGATCAATAAAAGGCGAAACTGCTCGATTGCGCCGTTTGAAAAGGTAATTAAACGATTACAAAGTCAAAAATGTTAGAGTATAATGAACAATCTGAACGATTCATTATAATATATTGAACGATAGATTTTATAATTGATTAAATTATATATTGCAATTTATCGAAACTTGTTTGTATTTAAAATTGAAACGTTTGAATTTAATCGAAATCATTTGCGCAATGAGTGAAGCATCCTAAACGGGGTGGTTTTTAAGGGACTCGTCCCTTTATTCAATTGTTTTATTCACGTGAGATTTGCTCCGGTTTACCCCCGCTCTCAGAACATAAATATTTCCGTGTCGCTCGCCCCCAACTGACGTTTAACTCTTTCAAGGGAACTTGTATAACTAATTAAGGTAAATGAGCTAGAAACAAGATTGTGATATTGTTTTGAATGGAGCGCGCTCATTCAGAGCCGCCGAAAAACGCCAGAAGAAATCTCGCCTCAGGCTCAACAGATAAAGCGACTAAGCGCGCCATTAATATTTATTTTATTAAGCATTCTAATGGAATTATTTTTCGGCACAGATACCGAGGATTTTCGATTCGGCTTTCGCGTAATACGAAATCGATGCGGACGACGGAGAGCGCTGCGCCCCGATAAGGGGCCACTGTCCCCGTCTCGTGTTCCATTTGTCATTTAATTTTAACGGCATATTGTAATTTTTTTTTTTGTTGAACGCGAGACAACCCCGTCGTCCAGATAAAAATGACAAAAACCATTTTGTGTAATGGCGGTCTAAGATAAAAATTTCCATTAAGGGGGTCGCGCCGGATACGGATTAGAGGCGATTGCTTTTTTTGCGCTCCATTTCAAATCTGTGTATACCGTTCGACGATATTATTTTTGTCGAACTACATACGCTTATTAACTTGTTAAAATATATTGAATAATATTATATACCTATCTAAAAAATTTCAATTTGAAACAATATTTATATACAAAAAAATTTCAGAATTAAATTTGAAATATGGCTGAATTTATATAATACTATTAAATGAAAAGAAAATTTTTCAATATTTTCAACGCAATTTTTCACTTTGAACATTAAAAAATATTAATGTTTTACTTCAAAAATCCATTTATGAATTAAAAATGATTTTAACCATAACCATAGGGTCATTCGGGTCAAGAGCACGCACTTTGCCTTTCTTGATCACGCCAAATCAAAAATAATGTAATAATTGTAATAGGATAGTGATAATTAGATAGGGCATATCCTGCTTTACTAAATAAGT
>JAOXNN020000064.1:555431-582630 GCA_028571205.2 Hydropsyche betteni | reverse complement strand
AAAGGTCAGAATAAATATTGAATGGTCAGAATTTTAACTGGGTTTGTCAGAATTTATATTAAATGGTCAGAATAATACTAAAAAACCTAACCTAACCTATTCTGGCCGTTTCGTTATGAAATTCTGACCATTTATTATTTTATTCTGACAATTCGTCATTTTATTCTGACCGTTTTTGATTAAAATTCTGACCATTTAATTTTTGCCTTGAAAAATTATGAGAATAAATTTGCAATGTGGAATTTAAAGTTAACCAAAAAGGGTGTGAAATCGTGAATTTGAATGATACTTACGATAAATATCATCCGATTCGTAAAAATTATAAAATGGGATAGAAGCTGTATATTTTATCGGATGAATATCCGGCATATCGATGCCGTCAGTAACTTCGATATCCTTATTTATTTTCTTCAAAGGTTTCTTCGCTGAAAGCAACAAATCGGACACTGTTTGGATTCGTATCAAATCGATATCTTTTAGGAAAGACGATGCGCACGTCACTGATTCGCTGGTAAGTCTTTCCATCGGCAATTTTTCCGTATTCCTTTCGATAAGATCCAACAACATATTTGACATAATAAAACTGAAAAATTCAATCAAATCGTTATCAAAACAAATAGTCGCATGACTAAAATATTATATATCGTACTTTTTCCGGACGTCTGCGATTCCTAATATTCTGGGGAAGTTAACGGCGGGTCTTTCGGGATCGTGTATTTTTGGCAATTTTTTCTGTTCACAGTCGAATATATTACCGGTTACTATAATGTTTCTTACAGATTCGTGAATTTCGTCCGGGACGTCTTCGACGAGACTCAAAATTGAGTCTGGCAGCTTTTCAGATATGTGCACGGTTTTTGTCAAGTTTTGAGCTTGTTTGAATCCTTCGATCAACACGTTGTTCTCTTTCAATATATGACAAACCTTCTCTTTCCATTCGGGATGATTTTCGTCCAGCGGTATAACTTTATCTCCCATTCCGATTACATGTATCCTGAAATAGTATATGGATTACATTTATGTTGAACAACTATAGTCTTTCGAATTGAATACTGTAGACCCCCCTATATCATTCAAATTCATTCAAATTCAAATTTTTTTGGATTTTTTCAAATGCATTTAACCCAACGATTGCCGTAAGCGAGATGTGTCGCAGCTATAGACGAGTGCCGTACGCGAACCCTTTTGCAAATCCTCATGTTTGAATGTAACTGCTCGAAATTCATTTCGATCTATATTCAGAGATGTCTGTATACATATCCCGATATTTTTCTAAGCGAAACATTTTGATATTTTTCGATATTTTGTGATATTTTCGACGGATTGAATCCAGGGCTGGCACTGAATGTAATAGAAAAAATTTGTGTGCGAAATTTGTAATGTGCCTCTTTACAAAACCTATCACACTAAGCTCAGTTATTAATTTTATCGTGTTGTGCTCATTTAATTGCGTTTTGTTTTGAGAATTAAACTGTTTAAGTGAAAATTTTTTTAATTATCGAGTTTTTGATATTTGATTTATAATATTTTGTGGCAGCGGTGAAAATGAAGTTTTTTTTTCGTGAAATTTTTCGCCGGATCGATTGCAGCTCATCAATTATGTAAGTTAAAAATTTAAAAATAATTTATTTATTAGAAAGAGTAGGTTTTTTTGAAAATTGAAAATGGCTGGTGATTTTTGCGATTGTTCGGCAATGAAGTGGTTAAAACGAGCAGTTAATACGTAAAAATGTCCAAAAACAAAAATTAAAATTGAAAAACCTTAACCCCTTATAACATGGAATCTATCGTGACGTTATAGGGGGGTTTACTGTGCATGTTTGCCTACTTGTTCTTGTGGACTTCTTTGTTTTTTATAAACTCTTTGGCGTCTATGACTGGAATACCGAGTTTTTTCAAATATTTCTCGCTGCCAGTTTCGAGGATTTTGCGTTTACCTTGGGTAAGCCAATGTTTTTTGAACATGCGTTGGATGTGCTGTTTGCATAGTGGTTGTGTGATGCGCATTGTTTATAGGTGATTTATAAATAAAATAATTGATAATATAAAGCGATAGAAGGTCTCAAACTACGCGAACATAACCTCGTCGGTCGCATTGACATTTCTATACTTGGCCTTAACAATTAAAAATGGGCGGTTCTCAGACGAAAGCGTATGCGACGCAAGCGCACATGTTTTTGTAATTTTCGAATTAAATTGGAAAACTTTTAAGACGAAACTGAGAGGGGTAAAGGTAGAGTTGCCATCCGTACTATATTTTTGGTCTGCGTCCTATGTATTACATATATAACAAATATATAGGACGCAAAAATAGTATATTTTCGACATCGAAATCTAAAAAACAAATTGTTCATTTTACCGCATACATTTTCGGCGAGAATGACGTGTGAGAGTATTTAGCGCCCAGGGCAAAAAACAATTTTCACGTTTATTCCCCCCCCCATGAATTTTTTTCTGAATAAATATTTATATTTTACCTTTCCATAAAATACTAATTTTTTTGGATGCGTCCTATATTTTTTCGGAAGTGTCCTTTATTTTTTATGGCTTAGTTTGAAAAGTACTATATTTCGCCGAAAAAATGTTGGCAACCCTAGTCCCAGCAATAGTACAAATGAATACTTTAATGATAATGCTTCGATAAAGTTTCGTACGACCAACTGTCAAACTGCGAATGAGAATAAGTGCATATGTATACGTATAAACGTAATGCCTTGTGCCAACCTGAAAACTAGGCACGCTAATTTCTGTATGTGTAGGTGTATGTACGTGTATAGACGCGTTTCACTGCTGGGAGGTTGGTACGCTTTATGGGTATTGAGTTAAATTTAAGGACAATACGCTACCTTTACCCTATCATCATTGTCGACCTTTTTTTTGTGCCCACTGCAGGACAAGGTCTCCCCATCAAATATTGGGGTCTAGGCTATATACCTTATCTGAGAGCCAACCTCATATTGAACCTTTACCCTATATCGATTAAAAACATTGTCTTCATTATAAATATAATACAATGACTGCATCAATTAGAATATTTTTATTTATATAAATTTTTGTACATTTGAAATAATAAAGAACAAAATAATTCAGCACTGCATTAAAGTAACAAAAATTACTCTAGCAAAAAAATAAAAATTATTTTGCTTACAATTAAAGAACAGAAAAAAACTAACATAGTTAATTTAAAATAGTAACTAACAAAATGAGAGCCATTTTGAAATGACAATTATTAAAAAAAACCAAAACAAGTGTAGAAACACAATGTTGCAATCACAACCCTTTCAACGTGGATGACCACTGTGACAATCATAGCCGATAAGTCTGTGTGTGATTTACCATTGTGGTGGACAAAAACACTGCGCTCACTCATAGTGCCACGGTGTGGGCCCGCATGGCTATTTCTTCAATGTGTGTAAAAGGTTAATGAAGAAATTCACTTTGATCAAAATTTAATATTCAGTAATGTAATATTAATATCTAAATTATGAAAATCACAGTAAACTCAGTGTTCATCCAAATTCTATTATCGTTTTAAATTGATTATTTGATAATGTATGCATTCTGAGATATTTCTTCAAATGGCCATGGTAAATAAAAGACTTTTCGCAATATTCTCATTTGTGTGATTGGGTATTGGTATGAATTTGTAAGTGTATCTTGAGTGTGAATTTTCTTGTAAAAGATTTACCGCATAAATCACATTCAAAATTTTTCTCACCTATAATACAAAAGTTTTATGAGATCATAGAATCTTCGAATTATAAATAAAATAATATGAAGTAAATTTGATTTACCTGTATGCGACACAAAGTGTCTATTCAAACCATTCTTCCTGGAATATTTTTTATTGCACACTGGACATTCGAATTTTTTCTCGCCTAAAACAAAAAAGTTTTATGAAAAGTTACGACTTAAAAAACAACATTAAAATAATGTAAAGTAAATTTGATTTACCTGTATGCGTCAAAAAGTGACCATTTAAATCCCCCTTTGTGGAAAATTTTTTAGTGCACATGGTACATTCAAACTTTTTCACACCTAAAATATAAATGTTATACGAAAACATACAGCATTCAAAATATCAATAAAATAATATAAAGTAATTTGATTTACCAGTATGCCTTACAAAGTGATGATTCAAATAGGTTTTTGTGAAAAACTTTTTACTGCACACAGTACATTCGAACTTTTTCTCACCTAAAACCCAAAAGTTTTATGGAAACAAACAACCTTCGAAATAACAATGAAATAATATAAAGGAAATTTAATTCACCTGTATGGATTATAAAGTGTGAATTCAATTCCCACTTTTTGGAAAATTTTTTATTGCACACTGTACATTCGAAATTTTTCTCCCCTAAAACACAAAAGTTTTATAAAAACATTCAACCTTCGAAATACCAATAAAATAATATTAAAGGAAATTTGATTTACCTGTATGCAATACAATGTGAGAATTTAACTCCCACTCTTTGTAAAACTTTTTATTGCATACGGCGCATTCGAAAGTCTTCGCCGCTAAAAAATAATAGTTTTTTGAAAACACACTACCTTCGAAATGGCAATAAAATGATACAAAGTTAATTTGACTTACCTGTATGCAACAAAAAGTGTCTAGCCAAATTGCTTTTTGTGAAAAACTTTTTACTGCACATGGTACATTCGAATTTTTTCTCACCTAAAACACAAAAGCTATACATAAACAAACAATCTTCAAAATACAAATAAAAATATATGAAGGAAATTTTATTTACTTGTATGGATTAATAAGTGGTTGTTCAAATAATCTTTTCTGGCAAATATTTTATTGCACACAGGACATTCGAATTTTTTCTCTTCTGAAACAAAAAAAGTTTTATGAAAACATAAAATTTGCAAAATATCAATAAAATTATATAAAGGAAATTTGATTTACCTGTATGGATTACAAAATGATAATCCAAGCCCTTCTTTCTGGAAAACTTTTTATTGCACACCGTACATTCGAAATTTTTCTCACCTAAAAGCCAAAAGTTTTATGGAAACAAACAACCTTCAAAATAACAATAAGATAATATTAAAGAAATTTAATTCACCTGTATGGATTATAAAGTGAGAATTCACTTCCCCCTTAGTGGAAAATTTTTTATTGCACACAGGACATTCGAATTTTTTCTCGTCTAAAATACAAAAGTTTTATGAAAACATTCAATCTTCGAAATACCAAAAAAATAATATTAAAGGAAATTTGATTTACCTGTATGGATAACAAAGTGATAATCCAAATCCTTCTTTCTGGAAAACTTTTTACTGCACACAGTACATTCGAAATTTTTCTCACCTAAAATACAAAAGTTTTATGAAAACGTACCACTTGAAATATCAATAAAATAATATAAAGTAAATTTTATTTACCTGTATGTACTATAAAGTGACTATCCAAATCCTTTTTTCTGGAAAACTTTTTATTGCACACAGTACATTCGAAATTTTTCTCACCTAAAATACTAAAGTTTTATGAAAACGTACCACTTGAAATATCAATAAAGTAATATAAAGTAAATTTTACTTACCTGTATGTACTACAAAGTGACTATTCAAAGTCCCCTGTCTGGAAAATTTTTTATTACACACGGAACATTCGAAATTCTTCTCACCTAAAACACAAAAATCTTATGAAAAAAAACAACATTCGAAATATCAATAAAATAGTATAAAGTAAATTTGATTTACCTGTATGTACTACAAGGTGACTATCCAAATTCTCCTGTCTGGAAAATTTTTTATTGCACATGGAACATTCAAAATTCTTCTCACCTAAAACACAAAATTCTTATGAAAAGAAACAACCTTCGAAATACGGATAAAATAATATAAAGTAAATTTGATTTACTTGTATGTACTACAAAGTGACTATTCAAATTCCCCTGTCTGGAAAATTTTTTATTGCACACGGAACATTCAAAATTCTTCTCACCTAAAACACAAAATCTTATGAAAACAAACAACCTTTGAAATACCAATAAAGTAATATAAAGGAAATTTGATTTACGTGTATGCGTCATTACAAAGTGTTTATCCAAATTGCTCTTTGCAGGAAATATTTTATCACACATAGAACATTCAAAATTATAGATTTTATTATGGATCCTCCTGACATGAGCGGACAGCCCACTTGATGTACTACAAGTTTTTCCGCAGCTAGGACAAATATAACTTACAGCTGGTATTTTGTGATCTTCTGTTTGGTGTTGATCTCTCTCTAAATAAGAAGAAAACCGTTTGGGACAAAACGGACAGACATACCAGTTGTTTTTGTGCATCCATAGAATGTGAGATTTCAGGATTTTATTGTTGGTGAAAATTTTCTCACAATATTCGCATTGATGTTGATTCAAATTGTGTGTCGATAAATGCTTTATCAGACTGGTTTTGTTTACATGCGCATCTCCGCAAATGTCGCATATATAATTTAGGTTGTGATTCGGATAGTGTTGCAATAACAAAGTATGGGAATTGAATTCTTCTTTACAAACAGGACAAATTGAAACTGATGGCTCATTAATGGGGATGAAACTATTAGAAATATCAGAAGGATTTTGAATTTTTTCCTTTTTTCTATTGGGCTTTTCTGTTTCATTATCAGATTTATCACTTTGAAAATCGATTGAAGCACTTGATTTTGTGTTTTTATCACTTTTAAAATAGGATATACTCGATTGAGATTTATCGCTTTTAATATCAATCAAAACATTTGATATTGGGTTTGTATCACTTTCAAAATCGGATTCTGATTTAAATTCTGACATAAAAGATTCTAAATCGTTACAGTCATCAATCAGACATTCGTTTTTGACAACAAATGCTAATTTAGGATTAGAATAGTCACTGCTAAAATTGTCTTGGTATCCTTTTTTATCTGAAATGATGAATTAAATCAGTTGAAATATTCAATTAAAAATGGGGAATAAGACTGTGACCACTGACTAGTGTTGAGGGTATTTCAGAATATGTGTGCTGGTATATCTGCATGATGAATTTTGAAAGACGGGTGAAAAAGTGATGAGCAAAGCAGTAGAATTGATAAGAAAAATATGTGCCTCATATTAAATTACAAAGTGACAATAATGCTGCTGATGTCTGTGAGTTTCCAACGATATGTTTATATACAGAGCTAGTGGTCATGTTCTAAGGCATGTGATAAGCATAAAACCGATCATATTGTTGATGTCAAGATAGAAGATAGTCAAGTCTTATTTATTTAGTCATAAATAGTGCTGAATTATTTGTTTAACATATTGAAAGTATTTATTTTTGAAAATTTCTCTAATAGTGGCTATTTTATCGTAAGAAGGTATAAAAGTCTCGAGTTATATGGTGCATCTGACATTGCGAAAAAATTGGCGCATGGTATACAAAATATTAGCCACCACTGATTTACTTGGAGAAAACTTGATGAAACAAAATTTATGACACGTGCCCTCTTAAGTGACATCATTTGATGCGCCCGTTCGAAAGTTAAAAGTATCAAATTAAGGTGTATCGAAAACACAAATGTATCAAATGATAATGCTTACTCGATTGTTTGGAAATGATAAAACTATCCAACTTTTGCTTGAACTCGAGTGCCCCAAGATATTTTTCGATACATATTTCACATATTTTCAAATCGTCACTAACTCTTTTTATCTAGAAAAAATATTTTTGAGATACTAACGTTGTGACACAAATAAATAAACTGTACGTTAACTGTAATTGTAATGTGTTACTTGTATATTGAAGCATTTCGCTATCATAGTCGAATATTTTGAAGTGTTTTCATTGTTTTCAAATATGAATTTTAAGTTTCTTCTCCCTAAGCAAAATACGCAGTCGACGAAAGAGAAACATCCTGACTCTTCACGTTTGATTTCCATCTGAGGAACTTAACTTTCGTTGCTAACTGTAAAAGGAAAAGAAGGTTAGAATTAAAATTAATAGAAAGTCAACAATTTGAAATAATAACAGGAAAAATCTTTGAAACCAAAATTAATATAGGAAAATAAGAATTTAAGAATTTTTAAATTAAAATTCTGTTGCGATAATCAGTTGAAAATAATAGTTATTTACGATAAAATTTATTAACGGAGGGAACGACAGACGTCAAAATTGTTTGGACAGGTATACCAACCCTTGTTTTTTAAAATGGTCGTATCCAAGGCTTCGAACCATATTTTTTTTCGTTCCGGTTTTAATTTACGGTTCAGCTTCGAATTTTCAAAAAAAAGACTTCCAAAAATTCCAAAAAAATATTTTCGAAATAAAACGACCACACTTTTCAATAATATTCGAATATTCGAATTCGTGCCTTCATCAGCTCGCTACCAATGATGAGGACAATGAAATGAGCTTGAATGTTTATGTAAATGATTATATAGAAATGATGATTATGATACTATATAGGAAATTGCTTAACGTGAAAAATCGGTTAACAAGAAATAGTACTTTGGTACTTAAAAAAACTGTGTACGCATACTATAACGTCTAATATGAAATTTTTTCAACACAAGAACATATTTTGGCTCTTTGATTTTCATGTTAAACGTTTTCCACTTTATTTTGAAAATTCCGAAAAGTTTTCGTTTGCGTCGTGTGCGCTTGCATCGTGTGCGCTTGCGTCGTGTGCGCTTGCGTCGTGTGCGTTTACGTCATTTGGACACGACATGAATCGGAAATGAGAATTGGGGAACGGGGAACGGGAATCGGGAATCGGGAATCGGGAACCGGTGTATGCAGAACGCGTGAAGACATCGGGAAGAACGGGTGCTATTTTAAGATGAAAAAAAAATCCAATACATTGATTTGAAGATCTGTCGTTTTTTGACGACAGATCTTGTATATGTGAAAACGACGGGACAAACGCAAGACACGACAAAAACGGGATGTATGGTCAGCTTAGTTTTAGCAAGACTAATGAGCAGCAATTGTAGGTGATAAGAAGTTCACCGGGTCAGCTAGTGAAATAAAAATTATACAAGCATTGTCTTCATTATAAATATAATACATTGACCGCATCAATTAGAATATTTTTATTTGTATAAATTTTTGTACATAAGTTTGAAATAATAATGAACAAAATAATTCAGCACTGCGTTAATGTAATAGCAATTACTCAAGCAAAAAAATAAAAATTATTTTGCTTACAATTAGAGAACAGAAAAAAACTAATATAGATAATTTGAATACAGACCAACAAAATCAGAGCCATTTCGAAATGACAAATATTAAAAAAAAAGTGAAGAAACACAATGCTGCAATCACAATCCTTTCAACGTGGATAACCGCCTCAGCAGTTACAGCTGATATGTCTGTGAATATCTAAATACACCTTTTTGGAAAACTTTTTTTTGCACACAATACATTTAAAATTTTTCGTAACTAAAACACAAAAGTTTTATTAGAACAAAAAACCTTTGGAATATGATTAAAAAAATATGAAATAAAATTTGATTTACGTTTATGCCTCTCTAAGTGTTTAGTCAAATAGAACTTTCTTGCAAACTTTTTATTGCACACTGTACATTCGAAATTTTTCTCACCTAAACACAATAGTTTTATGAAAACAAACAACCTTCGAAATACCAATAAAATAATATAAAAAAAATGATTTACCTGTATGTAATACAAAGTGATTATCCAAATTGCCTTTTGTGCAATACTTTTTATTGCACACGGAACATTCGAATTTTTTCTCACCTATAAAAAAACGGTTTACGAAAATATACAACCTTCGAAATATCAATAATATAATAGAAACGAAATTTGATTTACCTGTATGCAATACAAAGTGATAACCCAAACTGACTTTTGTGGAATACTTTTTATTGCACACGGAACATTCGAATTTTTTCTCACCTAAAACAAAAACGTTTTACGAAAATATACAACCTTCGAAATACCAATAATATAATAGAAACGAAATTTGATTTACCTGTATGCAATGTAATGTGACTATCCAAATTTTCCTTTTTGGAAAATTTTTTACTGCACACGGTACATTCAAAATTTTTCTCATCTAGAACGAAACTATTAGATATTTCAGAGGGAGATTTTGTGGGATGATCAATTGCATCATTTTTTTGATTGGGCTTTCCATTAAGGTTTTTTGTTTCATTATCAGATTTATCATTTTGAAAATCGATTGAAGCACTTGATTTTGTGTTGAAATTGGAAATATCCAATTGTGATTTATCCCTTTTGAAATCAATTAAAATATTTGATTTAGGATTCTTGTCACTTTCAAAATCTGGTTCTGATTTGAATTCTGACACAAAAGGTTCTAAATCGTTACAGTCATCAATCAAACATTCGTTTTTGACAACAAATTCTAATTTAAGATTGGAATAGTCATTGCTACAATTGTTTCGGTATACTTTTTCAGCTGAAATGAAAAATGAAATCGATAAAAAAATACAAATGAAAATAGAGAATAAGGCTGTGACCACTGACGAAGTCCTAAAAAAAGAAGTGCTGAAACCCTTAAGTTTTTAATATCAAATTAAATAAGGTAATTTTTATAAAATTTCGTTTTTATAATATTTTCATATACTTGCTAATCCGTAAGTAATGTAATATTCAAGATGGTCCTTTTTGATCTTCAGTTGTGTCGTGTTCGTCGACATATTTCGTATTATAATTAGGGTATCGTATTATAATTGAAATGTGCGCATATGGCATATGCGCGCATTTCAACCCAAAATAATACGTTCCATTTTCGATTGTACACGACTAAATCGCAAGTGTGCGCTTGGCCAAATGCTGCTCATGTCGGTGAGTTTCCAACAATATGTTTGTATACCGAGCTAGTGGTCATGTTCTAAGGTATGTGATAAAACATAAAACCGAACAGATCGTTGATGTGAAGATAGAGGATAGTCAAGATAGAGGATAGTCAAGACTTATTTATTTAGTTATAAAAAGTGTTGTATTATTTGTTTAATATACCAAAAGTCCTTTCCTTTGAAAAGTTCTCTAATAATGGCTATTTTATATAAAAAAAATTAAAAACAATCTAGTTCAATATTCATCACACCTTAAGAGTATCAAATTAATGTATATGGAAATGTATCAAAGATAATGCTTACTCGATTGTTCGGAAACGATAAAACTATCCAACTTGTGCTTAAACTCGAGCGCCCCGCTCAATTTTTCAATACATTTTTCACATATTTTTAAATCGTCATTAACTCTTTTTATCTAGGAAAAAATACAGTTGATATATTATGCTGTTGATGACACAAAAAATTAACTGTACACTTAATCGACGGTTACTTGTATATTAAAGCAATCCAATATCATAGTAGAAAATTTCGAAGTGCTTTCATTTTTTTCGAATATGAATTTTAAGTTTCTTCTCCGTAAACAAAATACACAATCGACGAAAGAGAAACATTCTGATTTTTCACGTTTGATTTCCATCTGAGGAACTTAACTTTTGTTGCTAACTGTAAAAGGAAAACAATGTTAGAATTGAAATTAATGGAAAGTCAACAATTTGAAATAATAACAGGTAAAACCATTGAAATTATTGACGAAAACTAAAAAATATAGAAAAAATAGAATTTAAGAATTTTTGAAACAAAATGTTGCGGAAATCCAAAAGTAATATTACTAATTTACGATAAACTTTATTAATTGGAACGAATGACAGACGTCAACATCGTATGGACATAAATACCAACACATGTTTTGACAGTCGTACCAACATTGGTTCGCAGACGTTTGTTATTAGGGCATTGAACCGGAACTACACTCATTGATTATCTCATCAATGAGAGCGATCCCGGTTATGTGTGTCTCTTATAGTATTTACATTTAAATTAGGTTCATATTTTTGGGTCAGATTTTAATACGGTTTTGGTTATATATATTTTGGTATATATCTTGGGTCAGAATTCAAGGGTCAAGAAATGCCAACCCTAAAATTACTCCTGACTGAAAAAATCTTGGAAAAAAGTAAAAGGGGCGCCTGATAATTTCGATATCGATTTCGATTGTCAATTATTTTTTTGCGGCATTTTATGGGCTTTAAAAGTACCCTAGTCGCTATAGGAATCTTTTTTAAGATATCTGATGTAGTTTGAGGGCTCTATGACCTTTAGGCTAGGAACTCACTTGCGATTGTCCACCATTGTCACCAAAAAATCGCGCGACTGCAAATCGCAAGTGCGTACGGGGTTTTAGTTTTTTTTTTTCTATTAAGGAAAAAGTTAAATTTTCAAAAAAGTATTGCATAAAGAAAAAATTTAGATAGATAGTAGATAGATAAATAATAAAAATATTTTTTCAATCTGTTACGTTGAAATTTGAAAGTGACACATTATTTCATTTTTAATTTTAGGATATCCATAAAAATAATTGAATACATTCAAATCACTTCTTTAATTTTCTAGAATTACAAAGTATATACATACAAAATATAATACAACAAAAATTCACAATACCTAAATTTAATTTTAGAAAGTATCGATTTAGGAACATGTTATTGAGTTGAAATAGTCAACCGATCATTGAAAACCTATAAAATTAACGGACAAAAAAATTTTCACGTATTAAAGATTTTGTTGAGCATTTTCGTCAAGTTTTGAAGAGCACTCTGGTTGATTTTACATTCAGGATACTTCACAGAACAACTTTCTTTGGCATAACCGTAAGCGATGGCTTCTGAAAACGACGTACCCTTCAGCATCTCCATTACCCATTCATTGCTGAAACAACGCAATTTCAATTAACGTTTAAATTGAAAACTGATCAAAAATCACCAATCCAATACCTCGCTAGTCCATCAATGATTTTATCGGAACTGTTCGGTTTTCCCTTTTCTGAAGCATCCGCAGAATGCCTCACGATCCAACATAAGGCTCTTGAAATGCACTCTTTTGGCGAAGTTCCTCTGGAATCCAAAATTCGGCCGAACCTCGTACTGACGTCACCCATCCATTCGTTTCCGCTATTTTCGTCTTAAAAATATGTGCTTTCATTAATATTTAATCGATCGAGTAAATATTACAAAAAGTAATTCATATTCACCTCGTCCGAACATTCCTCCGTTTGTGATATGATCGACTGAAAAAAGCTTCAAAATCGAAGGTAATACGAAAGAAGCTGCAAAAACCATTGTACCAGCAAGACCAAGAGCTGCCAAATTGATGTTTGCTGGTTTGAATTTCTGAAAAAATATTTAAGTTAGTCATATAAAATTAATCAAGATATGGGTTATCTTATATTCTGCTTTTGTCCTCAATTGAGGACACAATTTTGACTTTCTGCGAAAGTTTTTTATAAAATCAGTGGGTTGTACATGGTGAAATATTACAAATAATAACATATTTAAACAAAGGAAACTGAAAAGTATAATTATAATAAATAATAATCTATATTTATAATGTAAGCCTCGAGTATTAAGCGATAGAAGCTAAAATTTTTAAGTAAATCGTAAAATAATTTGAAATATGAAATGAAAGATATTTCTTAATTTTCAATTTTTTTTTATAAATTTTTGAAACTTCCGATCCCCGTTTTTTCTCTAATTACTTTTTTTTATCGGTCGCTCGAAAAACGTAAAACCGAGTTTCACTGTAAATGTAAGTATTACATAAAGTTCAATTATCACCTCCATCAATCCAGTTGCAGTATTGACAGACTTTTTTACAGGAATCGTTAAAAATGGAACCGACAATTGCATTTCGATCTGAAATAAAACATTATATCAATTCCATAATAAAAATTATATATTCAATTCAATACGAGATATACTGAAATATCATCTTCATTCGTCTGAAACGTGAGAAATCTCGGCTTTCCACGACCACCAAGAAATCTTCCTTTCATCAGCTGTTCTTCATCCATTCGCATATATCGATCGGTGACATTATTATAACAGTTGATCGAATTTATAACACTTAATACTAAGAGAATTTTTGAACTGAAACTGTTCATTTTTGTCGTGTATGTATTTTTTTCATAAAATTGTTCAATAGCACTTCAAATCAGAAGTAATGATCTGAAAATGGAAAAGTTTAGGTCGTTGAATTTTCGATGTTTTGAAGTCGAATCGTTTTTTAAATTGTGGCAAATTATTTGCGTTGTATTGTATTGTATTTTTGTCGTGCACTTTCTTTTCGTGTGACACAATGAAATTATATGGGAAAAACAATGGAGTTTTAATATGTTTTTTTACCCGTAAAAACTATAATTTATCCGTTTAACACATATAAAATGACACACTCGGAGGGTTTCAATGCCAATGTACGCGTTGATGTTTTTTCCTGTGTTATGCAATTTTATGTTATGAAACGATTTTATTTTTAAATATCTATTTTTTGTGGTTGTATTAATGAAATATCATACAAATATGAAATAAAACATATATTTTTTTATGTATCCATAAGGAATTGTATGATTGATTACTGCATGATTGAAAGTCGATCAATTAACAATTAATTTATCGATTTGGTTTATCGAAAATTATTAAATATAAATCCTTTGAATATCACGTAATATAAAAAAGTTAGATTTAACTATTAATTATTGAATATCATGGACATTTTTTACAAATATTGAAACGCTTTTCATACTACGAAAAAAGTTGCTTTTCGTTTACGATATCGGATTTTTTTTAAATATTACTATCGAAAGAATATTTCAATTAAAAACCATCGGATTCATTATTAAAAATAGTGCAACGAAAAATCAGTGCAAGTGCAACAAAATGACTAATCTGATTATTACTATAAATTTTTTTTTTCAGTCACAAACTACGCACTAAACTTAAACTAAGTCGTAATATTCGATGCCTTACTTAAGAACAAATTTAAAATTAATATAAATTCAATTCAATTCTTTTCTTTTCTTACATACAATGAAAATCGTCATATCTTTCGCTTCAAAGGGTTAATTAAGCCTTTGAGTTACGAAAACGCGAAAAATCAATTGACATAAACGATACTATGCCGAAAAAATAAATTAATCGCACATATTATGAATTTTAACACAAAAATATATTTCACTCCCTTCAGTTATGTATTAAACGTGATCAATATCCTTAAATAAATATTTAAACTATATTTTCATTAACATGTTCATATTGAATCGATTATTGCAACGAGCTCGATCAGAAGAAAACCGAACGCACCCAACCGAACCCGGACACTGATCCAACACCGAGCACAAAACCCAAAAACTTCCAAGCCCAAAGCCCAAACAGCAACCGCCCAAACCCCAAACGCGACACCAAAACCGAAACACACACACACAATCGTCAACAAGAAGAGCCTTAGACGATGCACGCACTTGCTCTCCTCTCTTAGTACTGATCTCTTCCGCGGATTCAGACCCGACTTTATGCAGCCTTCACCACTTAACCTGGTCACGTAACAGTCGAAGGTGTCGTCGTCTTCCGAGGTCTACTTCCGAGGCTTTGGTGCATGACACGGCCGTTTGTTCCAGTTCTGGCGATTGCTCGATTCGAGGAAGCTGATAAGTGATGAGTTTATTGGGTGATGGATTGGTTGATGAGTCATTGTTAGCGGTGGTATTTGGGGCGGTGCGTTCAGGAAGCGTTTGCTGGGTAATTGTTCGTGGTTTTGATATTAAGATTGCTTTGTCGTTGGATCGATTGTTTTTCTTGCTTCGACACGCGTTGGGAAATTTCAAATGTTTCTCAACTCGTGTATTTTTACAGCTTTTGCTCAGTCTTATATTATATAAATCAAATCTAACCCTTCGAACTTCATAATGGACCTTTTAAACTTCAAATTACTCCTCTTGAATCTTTGATAAATCGAATAAGAGGTTATTAATAGTCTGAAATAAAAACGACTAAAAAAAATTTAAAAAGACAGAGATAGGATCCTATTTTGAAAATCTGGTGTACAAAATATCTCAAAATCCACTTGACCGAATTGGTTCAAATTTACAAAACATATTACTTACATATATACATTACTATTATCTTACGTTCAATCCAGGAATTTTTTGATTTGGTGTTATATTCATAAGTTATAAATTTTTTAAACTCAAAATATCGATAGAAATTAGAATTAAAAAAAAATAAGAGTTCAGAAAGAGTTTGCGTATTGTTTGAGCATTAATTTATCAGATCACTTACAAGGTTCCCCATTGCCGAACTTTTTCAATTTTTTAAAGAATTGCTCAAAAATTTAACGGACATGACTAATATTTTCGAAAATGTTTTGCGAAAGGCAACCTAGATTTTTTAAAGCTGAAAACGCTGTGTATTTTTCACTGTTTGTTATACGTAATTCAAAAATCTTGTTGTTTTTCGCTGAAAATTTTTCCAAAAACCATCTTGTCACAAAATGTTACATAAACTAATATCACGTATTTCGTCACCTTGCTTACTTATATTTTTATAACTCTATATATTTGTATAGTATAATTGAATATTTCAGTAAATTAATATTATGTTTGTGTTACATCACATATCAATTGTTTTACGTACATTTCTATAATACAATCTTATTGTATATATAAAAGCTGCGGTTTAAATTATAAAATCAATATCATTTAGAATCCGATAAGTTATTAATAATTAATCAAAGGATAAACCACATTTTAAATTCAGCGAAAAGTGTTTTTTTTTTTGGATTTTGTGTTAACAATTAAGCAAAAATCAAAAAATTAAGCACTTTCAAGATCATGAATCGGAAGGGGTGTGGAAGTGAATTATTAATCAACAGTCAACATCACATCAGTCATACATCTCGATGATTTCAATAAAAATATGATGGTGTCAACACTATAGATATATATTATCAGTAACATTCTAAGAAACGTATGATGATCATATAAAAAGTATATTTGGATAAATCCATCCAAATGTACTTTATAAAAAATGAGTTATATAAAATATATTCGCCGTGTAGAATTACCAAAAACATCGAAATTTTTTATTTAATACCTATCATTACATATATATTAATATAATTATAACAGTATACTGAACTGCACTGAATTTTACATTATGGCATAATATTATAATACTTACATATAATCGGTTCTTCTTCCGAACCGTGTAAAAAGAGGATTGGATGTATTGTATATGTTCGTAGACGTAATTTCAATTTGATATAAATAAATAAGATATTGTCATAATGATATTATATACTCAGTACACTAACAATGATTGAGAAAATCAAATAATTTCCCAAAACAAGAATTTACTATAGGAATTTTTATGGATCTCAGAATGACATAATCTTCGCAGATACGACATAATATAAAAATACCCGGTGGGTGTATGAATATTCTTGACTTCCGTATTATTAGTGAAAAATTCGTACGGTTTAATTTAAACTTAATAATTCAGGAAAATGCATAAAAATTTGAGGAAAATTCATAGTTAAAAAAGCAACATCTTCAGGCAGATTATCATACTAAAAATTTATTTCTTTATATTTGTTATCAGTAAATAGCCGAGCTTTGTATTTAACATAATCTTCAAGATTATTCATAGATTCGGTACAATTTTTTTCGAATTATAAAGTGATTACGTAATCATTAAAATTTCAACAGTATCAAATATATACTTCCAACATATTATGAATTGAAATTACTTCGAAAATTTTAGCCAACATCAATAAATTTGAAAATTGTGATGTTGAATATTTAATAATTCATTTAACGTTTGGATATAAACATCATAAATTTATCATAATTTGTCTAATCCCTTTTAGTCCGGACAGCCGTGGCTCTACTATATATTATACTTTTTTTCGAAAAATATTGTTTTTTCGGAAAATATTTAAAAACTACGGAGGGGGAGGGGCGTTGAAAATCAATCTGCCTATAGTGCCATATATAATACCTACCCTCAAGCCGGCCCTGATAATCACATGTGTTATATGCGTATTTATTCATATATCAAAATTTCTTGAGAATTATTGAGAAATTTCAAAAGTGAAATCGAGAATTTTCAATTCTCAAGAAGATAAAATCATCGAAAAATCTGAATCCCTACAGCCCAAATTACAAGAAACTTCGTTTCTGAATGTTTTAATATAAAACGAAAAAATGAAAATCGAAAAATAAGGGACATCCTAAAGCATATATTGCGCAATATTTCTTCGAAATTCGCAATTTTCTTATCGCCTTCGAAATAGTTTCATAGATAATAAACTTTTTAAACATTCAATAAAATATCTTTTTTATGCCAATTTTCGAATGAAAACAATCCATTTCAAATCAAAAATCGCTTTAATTCATATTTGATCCATATAAAAAATTTTTGACACTTAAAAAAAAAAAACATAATGAAACTGGCGCATTTCGAAAATTAGGAAAATTCCACGCCGACACACGAAAACGAAAGTCATTCGTGAAAAGTAAACGATTAGAGATTCTCACGTGTCAAAAGACACGTTTTAGAAGTTGTCATGATGTTGATGATGATGAAAAAAGAGTGAAAATAATTCCGCTGCGGCAAGTCACGTGTGACGCAACGTCAGCCATTGTCTCCCCATAAAATCGTCCACATATTTGTATTATGTTATGTTATTTTTTATATATATCATCATTGTCATTGAACTCGTATCAGCAGATCGAGAAGATAAACTCGACAATAATATATTATAATAAAAAGGAAAAGCGTCCGGAAAATTCGAAGACAATAACGAATGTCGTTTCGATGGATATCTTTGGGCTTTCTCTTCCTGATGACTTTGTATCCTGTCAGATTTTCTGTTGTGAATTTTTTTTTGCGTTCTTGACACTGTAACAATGACATTGTTCGATTTTGCCAATTCGAAATTCGCTATCCGGTTTTATTTTTTCGAAAGACGTGCTAAATCGAGATTCGCACCGTTCCGGTCCATTCGAGAATTGGATTCGAAATTGGAATAGTGGATTTTTGTGAATTTTACTAAATTTGTTTTCATTTGATATGTTATATGTCCAATTTTGGCTTTGTCGATTAAATTTTATTTGATTTATGTTATCGGTTAAACACAATACGGAAATTAAAAAAAATAAGAATAATTTTAAAGGTATATAGGACTTATTTCCGTATTGTTTTTAATATAGTTTGAACTTTGAAACGTAAGTTTAGGGTCATATTGTACAGTCAAAAGATGGATAATACGATCAAATACCATTTTCTATATATCGAGATTATTTTCTAATGTTTTGATATTTAACTCTTTAAAAATTTCTTTCATTTATCAGATGAACAATAATAGTGAAAAAAATTCCGAATTTTCGTTCGTTTAAGTCTCTGCACTTTGCAATTTTTCTGCAACTTTTTTTGTATATTTTCATGACTCAAATATAAGACTTTATAATGAATGATACAATAAATCATCATAATTTTGAAAAAAAAGATTAAAGATTTTTTTTAAATTAAAACAAATTTAAGTAGAATTATAGCATATCCAGGCGCGGCTCGTGCATGGTACTGCGGCGTGGTACGACGACTGGTCCAAAGACAATCCGTTCAACGACAACTTGTCCAAGACAATTCGTCCAAGCGACAATTGGGCCAACGGACAATCCGTCCAACGGACAATCCATCCAACGGACAATTCGTCCAACGGATAATTTGGCCACGACAACTCGTCCAACTCGTCGAACTCATCTTGGACAAGTTGTTATTGGACGGATTGTCTTTGGGCCAGCCGTCGTGCCACGCCGCAGTACCATGCACGAGCCGCGCCTGAATATATTTATATCTTTTTAAGAACAATCTTATTCGATCATTTAAATTAAAATGAAAATTAAATTCAACTCCCTCCTCCCATTTTTTTTTATTCGTTAACAACGTTAAGTATTATAATTTAAATACTAAAAAATCGCAAATCGAGTTTAACCATTGAAAATCAAAGGACATATGTTCCAAAGTGTAATTTAGATCGTGTATTACAAAAGTGTTTTTAAAAAATCTAAAAATATTAAATGTATAAAACTCTAATGGTATTTTTAAAATATTATGATGATGATATCAAAATTAATAATATATCGATCGATTTCGTGATCTATATTAGGAGACCACATGGATTTAGAGACCATAGTCTCTTTCATTACTTTTAGGCAAACTTAGCCCATGGTACCTATTTTCAAATTAATTTATTTGAAAATGTAGTTTATTATCTATGTAAAAATTTATAAAAATTACCAACAGAAAATATTAAAATCAAATTAAAAATTAGATTGTATTTCATTTGATTAGTACAACGTCTTAATAATATTTTCCGATGGTTGATTTTCATTTATAAAAGGCTTAATTTGATTTGTATAAGGTTGAATTTGATGTGTAAAAGCTATTTGTGATCCAAAGGTTTTTAATATCAAGAATACGAAAATTTATATAAAATTCAATTGTAACAAATTAAGATGTATATATAATATAATGATAAAATATTATATATACCACTGCGTATAGTAAACATATTAGTTTTTCTATTGTGATGAGTTTATTATATATTATTAAGTATGTTTTTTTTAATTTTAAATGACTGAAATAAAAACCGATTCGTCCTCACCACTGCATCTTGTAAATTCTCAACATTGTCCGCAACGGCAGCTGTAATGGCGGCTGAAGGACTTCATTGATATTCAGCAGCGTGTTCCAGAATTCATCGACTTAGCAAAGTGACCTGGAAGCTTCAGGATACGTTTGCGGCTTACTCAGTACGGCTTATGTGGACTTTACCACTTTCCAAATCTCAGTTCCGAAGCCATCTATCAGTACGATAAAATAGCCGCGTTCGTGCGCGTTTTAATTCAATTCGTATTCGTGCAATACGAAAACGTCGAAGGGTCGTTTATTTGACATGCTTTTTTTCTCGGTCAGAATAAACAGTGCCCTAAGTGTAACGTCATTAATCTCAATGAATTCCGCCAAGAGCAAAATCCTCATGAATAAATGCATGGACAATGTTGCAGCGCGCGAACATCTCTATACATTGTTATGAGTGTTATTGTATATATATGTATTGAACGTGCATATTTGTATATTTTATCCCCTTGAGGGTGAAATATATTTTTGTATTTTTTTTGCATATACATAAAATCAATACGCAAATATCACTATTGAAAAGTCGTAGACGTTCTCTTTTTTCTATCGGAATTTTATGCATTATATTCAATGCGTTTTCTTTTTGAATACTTTTTCATATCGATATTATTTTCAATGTGAATTTTTAATAAAATTGTAATATTTTATATTTCATCGAATTTTCAATTGTAAAATATAAAAAAAGTTTTTATTGACTGTAAAAAATGACTTTTTTTAAATATAAAAATACATACCGAGTCATAAAAATCAATTTAAAAAAAAATCCAAATTCACTGTCTTCAAAACGCTCAATCAACCACAGTTCGAAAGTCAACAAAGCCACGCATCGAATCTGAATTTCATACGACCACGCCATTCCGACAGACGACTTGTTATTCTCGCTCGAATTTCTTACAATATTTCGAAGCATCGATAAGTTATGCTTATAAAGTCGCAATCAGGACGGCGGCGACGACCCCTACTTTCACCCATAAAGGAGAAAACAAGCGCAACTTTGATCGGCGGAAGGGCGATTTGCTCTCCATTGCCATTCAATTTCCTCGGAAAAGGAAGCGCCGACCGCATATTTTCGCCCCGGGCTCAAAGGACCTGGACGTGGGCGGGAATTCGCCGAATCATAATAATTCAAATGTGAAATACGCTCGACGCTGGCTGGCTTCTTTTGTGCAATCAATAATGTTTGATTCCGAGCGCGGCTCGTTTGCCGCCGACTTATTCGACTTTCAAATTCGCGCGGGGCTGGTGTGGAGTGTGGAGCTGGAATGGAAATGGATGTGGAAAAATAAAAGGCGAGGAAAATGTATAGGGAACGAGGGAACAGCTTCTTCTTTTGTGAAGGAGCTTTTATCGCTTCCAACGCTTCAGCACGTCTTCGCCAGATAAAGGCGTCATAGCGTCGAAATTATACGGTGGAAAGCTCTCGAGAGCTATGGAAAGTTTTCGTGTTGGATATGTTATATTTATGTATTGGGCGATGTCGTGATGTTGGGTTTTTATATTGGGCTTTGTTGGATTTGGATGGTGCGTATTAAAGTTTCGTTGGAGCGGTTCGAGTTTATCGTCTTGAATTTGTTCATGGGAAAAATGAAAATTTTATGTGCGTGAAATGGAAATTTGTTGTGGTGTTTTTAGTAGCATCTATTGTGGAAAATGTTTTTCATTTTGAAAAGTTGAAGGATGTTTTCGAAATATTTAAGAGACATCTATATATTTTGTCAAAAACTATTTGTTATTGGCATCTATGTTTCACTTTTAAAACTATGTCCACAGAGCTTTTACTGAAGTTGAACAATTGTGCAAGCTTTTAAAAATTATACACAGGTTTAGGAAATAAATTTGTTTTATTTTTTATTTTATAGACGTAATAGTCAAATTTGATATGATTATAAAATCTATGAATGTTATATATTATATTTTCGTATTATGAACAAGTATGTTTGTATATTTAAGAATTCATAACAAGAGCTTCTATCTTTTCAATTTTAGTAAATAAAATCCAAACTAATTTTAATATATTCGGTTTATTTTCAATAAAATATATTTCATTGCACACATTCATCAATTCTAGAAATATAATGTATTTGTCAATGCACGACAGTATTCAAGTTTTATTATTGTTTTACGTTTTGATTATAAATAAAAAATATTGAGGAAAAATGAGGCTCAAACATTTCATCAAAAATGAATACAAATCTACTTCATTTACCTCATCAGACTATATATTTTTTATTTTACATATAATTGAAGTACTTTGTACATCACATTTTATATTTACATCTATAATATTTTATTCACATATAAAATGTATAAAACTACTGAAAATAAATTATGTCCATACATAACTAAACAAAATTTAACGCTTTCTTTGATGTGTTGTAACAAGTAATCGAAAAAACAATGCTTTTTTATAAATTTAAACAAAATTATTAAATTAATGTTGTACTTAATTAATATTTTATTTTTGAATATAAATCTTTTATATATTTCAGAGCCAACTTGGACCGAGACAACTTTCAACAATCATAGCAGCATCATTTCGCCCTATATTTCTAAATATGGTAGCAAGATCAGCAACAGCGCTCATATTTCTATGTCTACATTCCCATAAATCTAATACATATTCGGTAGGAGATTTTTTAGTAGCGAAAAAGTTAATATATCTATCAACATTTAATTCTTGTGCCAAAAGCCTCCAATCATTCCCTCGAGGATTTGGTTGATCTAAGCAAGAGCTCAATTGTTTCTTAACTGACTTAGATAGCCTAAACGGAGTAACATTATCGACTACACACGTATTTATTCCCTTATCATTCATAGCAAGATTTTTTTGTTTATTACAATCATCATTTAACTTATCAGTCATGTTTTTTAAGTCATTAAAATGTTCCATTATATCAATATTATAATCATCACAAACAAAATTTTTCTTCCATCCAAAAGGAGAGTTTAAATTGTTCATTTCATTGCTTGATGATACATGAAAAGTTTGTTTATGCGATGGATTATTAATTTGGCACACAGATATTTTACATTGCAAATGATGTATACTGTCCATTTGATCTAATGAAAAACTACAGTGAAGTGAATTAGATGTTGAATTCCAGACATGCGAGAATGGTATTTCTTGATAATTTGTACCAGATTTTGGCCTCCACCCCAATCCAATATCGTCCAAAGAAAAACACAAATTCGAGCCACCATCTTGAAATAGAAATGACTTTGGTTTATCCACCATTAATCCCCCTAACTTTTTCTCTTGCTCAGAACAATAGTGTAGGGCACAAGGAGTGTCTTCAAATATGTATACTCTAATACAGTAGTCTTTTGTTGTCACACAAGAAAACGGAGGAACGAACGTGGCAAGTTTTAAATTTTTCACAGCTTTTCCGTTAAAACTTTCTCCGGCTAAAACGTAACTTGTCAGGAATTCTGTCATTAAGAATATTTTATCTGTGTCTAGTTGGGTGAATAATGGTGTGTTTATAGTTTCTTGTCCCAGATTTACAATTTTTATCCAGTCTGTTTTATTTTTGTTTTTAGTATTACTCCCAGATTCTAGTGCATAAATTGATAAATTCCAGAAACCATGTTTGAGATTTGCACAATGAGGAATTTGAATAATTACTGATTTGCTCAATTTAGTCGATGCAGGTCCAGTTCTGATTACAGGGCTCAGTTGAGTTGTACCTGAAAGGATGATAAATTATATATGGTTTTGAAATTCGGTTACATTATATTTTCCAAAGTGAGTGTTTTATTTTTACCTTCCGGGAATTTGGGTCGGTATCTGTCTTCTTTCATAACGTACACATAAAATGTTTCAGTTTTGCCTCTAGGAACAGCACCTTCGGGTATAGAGAATGAGACTCCGGATGATTCTAAATTTAGCCAACTGCCGTTCACAGTCACAGCCTGCGACAAGCTAGTTTCTGTATTCCCGATAATATCTGCAAAAATGTTAGGACCCAATTGTAAATTAGGAAGCCTGACAGAATCAGTGGCAACATCATATGTGGAATCAGCTGAAATTTATATATTTGACTAATAACATCTATTCAATAAAAAATCATAAAATAAAAAGATTATATTCAATGTTGACTTACAACTGGTAAAACAACTTGTTGTGGAGTGTTCAGATTCACTGTACGGTTTTCTATCATAATTTTCACTTTCACTAGAAGAACTTGGAACACATTGATCCAATGGAGTTGAATAGCTATAAATTAAGTTTTATTTACTTTAGTATATGTAATTACTATAAATTGTGTTCAAATATATATCATATTTACTTATTGCTAAGATGAGGCACATCATAATGGTGTTCACTTGTAGTTCTGGTTAAAGGTGACGGTATCGGTTTTGTGAGAAACGGTGGATACTCATAACATGCCGGTCCAGTTCCATGCTGAATTATATCTGTTAATTTTAAATATTGTTTATCTTTTAATTTTAAAAATTGTTTATTTATATGTATAAATAATCATAACTTTTTTATATTATATACCTGATCTAGTCTTATTATAAAGAGAATTATCTTGATCTTTCCTTCGTAAGTAATGATAAATTACTCCAGCAACAACAGTGAACACAACAACAGCAACTGTCAATCCTATATACAGGGGCATATTGGTAGATTCATCTTCAACTAAAACAAATTAAATAATAGACTTTAACCCTTTGGCATCGGGGCGTCGCTTTTGCGACGATCGGATTCGGTGCGAGAAAAGCGAACCGTCGCTTTTGCGACGATTTTTTAGTAACATATTTCCCATCAAATTTGACATACACTCTCACGCATATCATTCAATATTTGTTATGTATATGTGACTTAGATATGTATATTATGCGATGTAATTTATTTCAACTCTAATATTTTACTCTTTCATATTTTTTCATTGATTATAAGATGACTGTTATGATCAATATCTTTCAAACAAAAACATCGAAATTTTTAATTTTTTTGCTTCGTATTCGAGTCAAAACTACATCTAGAATCCCTATGGGGGTTGTTCACACGGTTTTCAAGAGATTTTTGCATAAAAAAAATGGGTTATGGCAAAAATATGTGTCACAAATCTTTGAATTTGGATGCATTTTTATTTTAGTTTTCTTTCGTCGGTCGTGAAGTTTAGACGTTTCTAAAATTTAAACAATCAAAATCTCATAATGGCTTTATTTATAAATCGTTCTTCCGATAGTGTGAGTTCAGACAGTGACGTTGTTCAACCGAAAAGACGTAAAGTGTTAAGAATGAATTCAGCCTCAAGTAGTGATAGTGATAAGAGCTGTGCAACGGGTTTCAGTGAAATTGAAGAAGACAATAATGACAATTCGCCCTTGCCTTTTAAATTTAGTGAATTATCGGGACCCAAACATTGCCCTCCGAAAACATCCGCCCCGATTGCTTACTTCAATTTATTTTTCAATTCGTTTTTATTAAATTTGATATCCATGGAAACAAATAGATATGCCAACCAAGTGAAAGGGAAAGATCCCAAAAACATGAAAAAATGGAAACCCGTAACGCCGTTAGAAATTAAAGCATTTATAGCAGTTTTACTGGAAATGGGTATTACCCGAAGACCGTTCATTTTGGCATATTGGAAGAAAGATTCTCGAGCAATACCCTGGTTCAGCAACATGTTTCCAAGAGATCGATTTATTTCCATTTTGCGATATTTTCATTTGGCTGATAATAGAAAAATACTTCCACCGACAAATCCCAATTACGATCCATGTGCAAGATTTGCTCCTTTAGTTGATCATGCCAATAAATTGTTCCGGTTCCATTACACCCCACATCAACACCTCAGTATTGACGAATCACTCGTGGGAACAAAGTGCCACACGCAATTATCCCAATATTTAAAAAATAAAAAACACCACAAATGGGGAATTAAATTTTGGGTGCTGTGCGACTCCGTAATAAATTATTGCTTGGCCTTTTTTTGCTACAGAGGGAAGAAAGATCCCATTACGACTACACAAAAAAAAAAAAGGGACTATCTTATGCTGTGGTGTTTGCATTGATGAAGATGGGAAACTACCTGCGCAAGGGGTACCACGTGCTATGTGACAATTTTTTCACAAGCATCCCCTTAGCGAAAAATTTACACAATAATAATACATATTTCACAGGCACGTGCCGCAAAAATAGAAAGTATATTCCACCTAATTTATTGAAACAGAAATATGAAATTGGTCAATCCAAATACTATAGAAAAAATCAAATATTAATTTGTGGGTATAGGGAAAAGAAATCGCAAAAACAACCTGTACTTTTAGTATCTACGTATGCAAAACCAAAAACTATTTCACGGATGAATAAAAAAGCCAATGAAATTTCAAAGCCTGATATAGTTGAAATCTATAATAAGTTTATGGGGGGTGTGGATACATCAGACCAAATGCTGTATACATATTTAGACGAAAGGCGTACCTTGAAATACTGGAAGAAAGTTGTATTCCATTTATTTGGGCGTATGATGTTGAATGCCTATATTTTATATAAAGAAAATTATAGCGGAAGTAAAGTGCTTACTCGATTACAATTTACTTCTTCTATTATTGAATTTATTGAAGAAGAGTGGATTCCAAAAACAAACATTATTAGTGAAACAACTGCCACTCCAGGACAACTGGTGAAAAAAC
>JAOXNN020000064.1:526565-547502 GCA_028571205.2 Hydropsyche betteni | reverse complement strand
TTAAATAAAAGTTGGATATTGTGAATTTTGATTGTATACTCTTATAAAAGTACAATTTTTTTCGCTTTTCCTAATTGGGAATTCTTCTCGATGTCTTTTCGGCGGTTGGGAGTTTTCGCGTAATCCCGTTCGTCGTCCGCTGGACAATGCACAGAAAGGATTTTGCGGAATACGAAAAAATATATGAAAAAGGGGAAAAATAAAAGCCTTTGTCAACGGGCGCATTTTTTATTCGTATCTCACGCATATTTTTCATTCTTCATTTTGTCTCTCGTATTTCGCATTTTTTACGGAAATTATTCATTGTGCGGTCGAAAAGGACGCACTAAATTCGCAATAATATATTGCCAGTATTGAGTTTCAGGGTGAAAATCGCGTTTAATGTATAAATTAGGCTCTTGTCGCAAATTGACGTTATTTTGCCATATTCTACATTATAACAAAATATGATTTCGAATAAAATATAATTATATGCGCATAAATCGATGAAAAATATATTTTACTATGCGCAACTCTCGATACAAAGGTTAACCTTAAATGGTTAAGTTGAAATATGTTTTACGATCTTGAAACGCGTTGTTCCGACACGCGTGTATAATTTGAAATATTCGTATGTAAATTGAGTTTCGTTGTACGTTTCCAACACAAAAAAAATAATAATGAAAAGCTTCACCAAAGTGGAAATAGAATATTAGAAATGTTTACACCGGGTCGAGATAATGAAAACGGATTCATAGGTCTGTAATAGTAAATAGGTTTCGATTACCATTTAAAAAAGGTATACGTGTCCTATTGTTTTAAAAGTAAACATTATTAGGATGCGCCCAGAATGGAATACATATAATTAAAAATAACGATACATAAAGATGAGTCTTTTAAGTATCGACTACAACAAATTGTATTTGTTTATATATAAATAGAATGGAATGTATGTGCAAATATTCAGCCAAGTAATAATAAACCAGCATAAATCTCGGTTTAATCAAAATACAAAACCTCCGAAATTCCGTGGGTTATTAATTAACAGGCGACTACGATCGGGAAGCTTCTGAAAACTTTAAAAGCACGCAGAAGTTGCGGATTTCGTGCGTCCCGATATAAACCGCGCGTCGAAGTTGAGGTTTTAATAATAATTGCCAACTTTGACCGTTTAGCGACCAACAGCGACACGGTCTCGAAATTCTCCCTTAACAATACGGAAGGGTTTATCGGGGAAAATCCCTACGAAGTGTGTCCCCGGGGGAGTCGTTAAAAGTTCGCGAAAGATAACGCGCGGTTTCGCGTGACCAACAATGGGTTGTTGGTAGTTTCGTTCGGTTTCAGGTGAAAGTTAATTAAATATCGGTATTGTGAAGTCGTATGTAGAATAATGGATAATTCCGGTTTGCCGTTTGCGTATTGAATTTTCATTCTGTTGGGGTTTGTTGGAACTAGTTTCGTAATGGCGTTTGGTGTGTATTGAAGTTTTTAACGATGCGGTGCTTCGAATGGATTAGAGTTTAATTACGATTATAAAATGCAGGACGATTATATTGCTTACAGTATTATTTTACAACTTATGTTTTCATTTCATAATAAAATTTGAATTAACTAGGAGAAGACAGCCGTGTTGATTTTCATTGATGATTATAAATAATGTTAGTTTATAGGAAATAAATATTCCTATAAAATTATTGTACAATATTTTTCTTCATAAATTAATGAGTAAATAGTTTTAATCTTGATAGATGTATAAGTTATCACCGATCGTAAAAGTTAAACAACTAGTACATTCTGTATATGCATACGTTTTAGTTTAAAACCATTTAATAAGGGATAAATAATAAAAATAATGATATTTTTATATAAAATTTAAGCTATCATATATATTAACACATTCAGAAATTACATGATGATGATGAAACTTATGAATCGTACCATTCGAATTTGTTTGCATCACAAGCGCCTAGTTCGAGAATGCACACAACAGACTCAATTTAACATTTTCCTTTTCGCGTACACTTAGACACAATTGAGTGTAAAGTAATTTAACTCGTATTAAAATGAAACACGAATTAAGCAAAACCGCATATTGTTTCCGAACTGCACAATACGTGCCTTGACAATCTCCCATTCAATTCCCGCGGATTACGAAACAAAGACAAACCTCCGTTTGACAAAAGCTGCACTCGTCGATTCCAAACAAATGGAGCCGACAAAGAAGACAAAACTGCATCATATACACCACGGAATTACCATACTTTGCTAAATATCCAAATCCTCGGGCCGAGAGTGAGCGTCACGTTTCCAACTGCTGCTCGCAGTTGTTGCTGCAACTGCAAATCCCCTCAGGTTTGCATTTTGACTGTCGCCGTCGCAAAACTCCGGCTCTCCGGTGTTTTAATGAAAACATTTACGTATGCAAATACGACGTGTGCAGATTTCCCAGGGCTGTCGTCGCAGTCCCTTTCGTGAAGCGCAAAGCCCCCCGCTTTTGGACCTTCCGGAGAACCGTTGGCTACTGTCAACGGTGCATAAGGGCTTAATACGTTGAATGCATAACGACGTAGTATGTGGATGCGACGTCGATTAATTAAAATGGATGTTGCTCTAGGGCTGATTTATATTGATGGTTTACGTCTTTTAGCGGGATATCGGTTGTGCATCGGTTTGTATGTGTTTGAGGTTGAGTTTTTTGAAATTTCAATTCGAATATTTTGAATGTAATAGTGTATTAAATGTATATGTGGCTCGTTGTCGGTCCGGGAATGCATATTGTAATGCTAATTATTCGTCGAACCGGATGATTATGCACCGCACATGTCGACTCTGAGCAAACGTATGCCAAACATATACACACATACATTTACATAATTCCGTTGTTACACTTACAATTAGAATAATATGAAAAAACCGTCAAATTTGCATACCTCTTTCTATATTTCACAAGCGATTTTTCAGCACATATCCAACGCCCACGCGAGATACGACAACTACACAATCATGAATTATATTATAAATCTTCACATAAGACTAGGATAACGTTGAAATTCGACACGCGATAATTTCCAACGGACGACATACGAAGTAACCGGAACGAAAATCAATAACGTAACAAATTAACGAAGCGATGTCGTTAAAACCGAAGAGAGCGTCTCCAGTTTTTCATTGCGAGACGTTAATTAAATATCGGCGATGCGCAGTCAGGACATGTAATTATTTCATATATTATATGAAACGACGTGTCTTCGAGGGCGGCGTGTTAAAGTGACCGTTTTCATTAAATATTTTATGGCTTCCAACATCAAATTGGTTTAGTTCAACGGAAATGAAATTGACACTTTCAAAGGAAAAAAGTTTGATGTCTCATCAGAGAATTTTTTATATGTAATGGGGAATATTTAGATTTAATATAGATTTTTATAAATGAAATGTGTAAATGAATTACCAAACGTAGTAAATTATTTTCGAACCATTGTTTTAAATATTTGATTAGTCCAACATTCGAAATTTAGTTAGCGCTAATTGGTCGTGCTGCGTTGGCGTATCAAAGTCGCTTAATTGAAAATATAATGAATAACTAATGGCCGGCGTTTTACAACAAATTACAATCAATACATAACCAAAGATTAAACATTCACATTCAGACGTGGGCGTGTGGCACGATCAGATTATTAAATAATAATGCGAACAACAAGAAGAAGTGTCAAGTCTTGCGGTCGACGCCATATTATTTTGCGAAAACGAGTAGCGGGCCGTGTCAAGCGTCTCGCAATGCGAACGACATTTAATTAATTCCGCGTTTAATATATTTATAATAATTTATATAGCCGATATTTTAAGTCATGTGTATATTTAATTTAGGCGGATTAGTGATCTCGAGCGGTATTGTTCCGTCGTGCATATTGTGTTACCAATTTTCTGAATATGGAAAAGCTTTAACTTGTTCAGACACAAGAGCGTCTAATTGGATCGTTAAAATTTAATACTTTTCATATAAGATATGTCGGAGCAATAAATCATTATTTCGATATTGCTCATTCTCGATTTGAATGTATCAGTCTGTGAAATCAAAGATACTTCGATGAAATTTAATATTTTCGATTCGTTCCGCTGCAGTTTTAGCATTCATATTCGGTTACACTGTTTATATATTATAAATATTATTATCATGATGGAAAATATTCGGTTTATTAATGAATAGTCATATTAAATTATTTTTCGAAAATAAATTGATTCTTTTTGTGCAAGTTGATAAATTATAAAAACGGACACGCAACGAACCAAAGAAGTGCAAAAACATCCCCACTTTCAATTTCGGCGCTAATGTCCCACGAGAACTAACGAATTTGAATTTCAGATCGTTAAGAGAACGAGCGCGTTCCGCTTAAACGGATCAGCATAATTCGAAAATAATTCCAACAATCGAAAACTCGAATTAACACACCGTAAAAAACGAAAATAAAAAAATACCCTCACAAACAATATTTCCGAAGCTTTGCACCGGGGAGTCTGGGGCGAAGTATAAGACGGACCAGGGCAGGTATTCCAGGAATTTTCCCGGGTCTATATGAAAACCGGGGTTCTCCTGGATGGCATGCGAACCCCATACTCGTCCTCTCGAATCCTGGAGGTATACCTGGGAGCATATTTGCGGTCTACGGCACACACCGTGTGCGATAACGCTCGGTTTGATTCCGGAGCCTTCCAGTTTTCAATTATTCCGATTTGAGGGGTACGCATTCGTACCTCGTCTATAGAACCCGTACGAAGGGGTAGAGAATCGAAAGCCGCAATCTTCGCCATTTGTCGGAAGCGATTTTTATATTCGAGGATCCAAGAATTTCCGCTATAAAATTCGAGTTGTTTGACGAGTTTCTTGACGTTTATGTGAAGTAATTTTATGGTTTCACGCTAATTTATAAGGCGGATGTATGGTGGATTTTGATTCTGTACCCTTTGCATGTTCCACTCTATGGAATTAGTGAATGTGTGCCGTTCGAGGTGTTGAGAAGTTACGGTCGAATCGTTACGTATAGGACGAATCCGAGTCGAATACCGAACTACGCGCGTTTCCGTTTTGAATATTCATTGTGTTGGCTGTGATGTTTTGATAATGAAATTTTAGATCTAGTATCTGGCTGAATACTACAAGCTAGTTAAGAAGTTACT
This sequence comes from Hydropsyche betteni, assembly GCA_028571205.2. NCBI lineage: Eukaryota > Metazoa > Arthropoda > Insecta > Trichoptera > Hydropsychidae > Hydropsyche > Hydropsyche betteni. The sequence goes on along the minus strand of JAOXNN020000064.1, from coordinate 542,351 downwards.
CGCTACAGTTTTGTCTCTAATTCGAACGATTTTGTGCATTGAATTTTGATTTAACCGTAGATATTCAGTGCACTCGCCGTTCATTCAATTCATATAATCATATCATACTTCAAATTCGCAATCACGTAAATCATTATTCATTTAATTTGAAATTTTATTATAATACTAAAGCGACACAATCATATTTTGCAATTACATGAAAATATACGATATTTCTCTAATAAAAGTTGAATTCAAGGTCTTTTCACATCGAGGCATCGCTTTATAACAGTTTAATACTCCTATACTAAATAATAAAGTCGATCTGACACAAACGAATCGGTTTAACGTCAAAGCGACACGAACAAGCCTAGTGCTTCGGAACGAACGCTCATTCAAAGTTTAGAGCCCGTAACGAAAGCTCTGACGAGAGCGAATAGGCGGGAAAATCGTTTCGAAACTTTATGAAGAGTCCTGGGACGATTCTGACCATTATGTCCTGCTTAATATGCACCGCTGAACAGCTTAAAGAGACACCGACACTCCTAGGGGATGATATTTTGCATAAATAATGGACCAAATAAAAGATAAATGACGCCGCATTCGGGTCCTCGAATTAGCATTTCGAGGAACCTTTCCATTGTGCATTATATATTATGTATTATGCATCGAAGTGCGATCTATTATTATATTAGGATAGAAAGTTTTGCTTTTTGATTGCGAAATTGCTAGGTTAGAAATGGACGTCGTCCTTTTTGTGCAGTCTTTTTATTAACGGAATTCGGTTGATGGTTGAGGAAAAAGCGCAATATTTTTGCATAATGTGTTGGAGGTTTTGTTTGATGAAAATATTCATGAGTATATTCAGGCTTTTTAATGAAGATGATATTTTTTTTAAATTAAAGGTACATGGAATATATAGGATGAAAATTATTCGAAATTAAAAATATTTTTACTTAACAAATTATTACGCACGATAGTATTGAATTTTAGATTTATACGTCCAAATAACATGACTTCTCATTTATTCAAAAGTTTAAAGAGATATTTGTAATGCTTGTATATAGAAAAGATTTCCTTTCATTCCACAAATATTTCCAATTCCAATGCATTACCTAATTCAACCACTTTATATAGCAATCGATTTGACAGCGCCGATTATGGAATCGCATAATTAATATCGACTGTGTAAATTGTCTCCGAATGCCTTTAGCTTCCTCAAGCATTCCAGCGTCGAAATGGAACTTCTCCTTGTTAGATTCCAGATAGGTTCGTCGCTTACATTTGTTACACTAGTTACAGGATACGTTTCTGGCATTGTTCGGCGTGACGTTTGTTAGGGTTGTGCGTGTTCTAGGCAAACACGACATTTTGTCCGACCACGCATAAGATATATCTTTATTGTCGCCGAATAGAGCCGATGAACCTTAAACGTGATGGTATTGTGCCCTATTTAGCTCTGTTTCGCCATTCATTTGGGAATGCTTTCGATTGCTGGCTATAATAAAATCGTGAACTGTTTGAATAATGGTCGTTTGAAATTTTTATCTGTGCGAAATGTTCACAGAGGCGTCTTATGAATTAAGCGATAATGTCTTGAGATGCGAAAAGCGTTGGCGTTGCACCGAGTCGACAGTAAGAAAGTTGAAAATTATTGCAAATTTAATGGCATTATATAAACTACGTATCTTATAAATAAATTAACTTTGTAAATAATGATAATGCTTGTTGCGAATGCAGCGACTGTTCTAAAAGCCTAGGGTCACGTAGGGATTTTGCGAAATATTATATTTTAGCTTGGGAACTTGTTCAGTAAATAGATTAATTTAAAAACGATATGTATTATTAATCAATATATAAATAAAGCAATCACTATCATTCGTATTCGAGCACTAAAACTAAGAAAAATTCAAAACGATAAACCGACATTTTATTACATTCGCATTCGCCCACAGAAAAGTTCCTATAATAACATCTACAGCAAATTTATAATCCCTGTCAACCCGATGCATTTATTTGCACATAAAAAATGCATCGACATTTATATTTTTAAAACAAGCAATTAAACGGAATAACGCTCTTTTGAGCCGCCGATAAACCGATGCTTTATCGAATCAAGATAATCAGTCGAGATTTTCAATTCGAGATCTCTTGCCATTGTGAGCTGTGTGTTAAGTGAGGATTGAGATTATTTTCGACTGCAAAACTGACAGATAATTAAAGCGAACTTTCTGCATGGACAGGTGCTTTCGAACATCGGGTCGCACACCAATTAGGGGTTTGCATAATTATATGCAACGATGATAATCAATGGTTCTTTGAACAAACCGAATCTGTTTACAGAGATCAATTAATTTTCTCGTTACGTTGATTTCTGATTTTAAATTAATTTCTTAAAAGCAATTAACTATAATTTACTTAACTGCAATATTATTATTACTATTACTTTTATTATTATTACTTAAGCAATTATTATTTACTTAACTGGTTTGTATATTTTATTTTTTGATTCAAACATAATAAAATACATATGTCGCAAACAACAAAAGCTAGATTTTAAGATTTATACGAGTGTCACATGTCACACACCTCTTTTGATTCGCCTTTTTTTGTTGTTCGTCATCTGTCATACGCATGACGTGTATCGTGCAAAAGACTATTCATCCCCCATTAAAATTCGAAAAAAAAACTTCATACAAAGAACGTCATATTTTTTGAATCGACGAGAATTAAAAAATACACATAAGACTTCTAAGGGAGGATTTTTTCGGTAGCCGGTTCGTTTGACAGATCCATCTCTCCCTTCAATTTTGTATAATATCTACTTTCATGCATATAAATTGTTACAAAATATAATAACGATATTCATTTATATCATCGGTACATTGAACAAGTATCGCTGTATAATTTTAATAGCGTTTAACTATCGTCTCTTTACATATAGGTCTACGTACAATATAAATGACGTATCTTGAACGAAAAACCAACTCACACCTTCCCATCCATTCTATTCCATGAATTCATGCATTTGACGTAGGTATACGTTGCATTTGCAGATAAAAGGCACAAACGTGCATTAATATTGCACTGCTGTAGGGGCGTAGCGTGCACTTTGCTGCTGCTTTCGCTGATTAATTGATTTGTTTTCCACAGCCGAAAGATAAAGCCTCCGTTCGAAGGCTGGTTTATTATCAGTCCGTAGTATTAATTGCCGCCGTTTAATCAACCAGATTAAATTGCAAATATTGATTGCGAGTCGGCTTCGAATAAGTCGCGTGGCGTATAGGAAGTGCTGCCGTTACAAATCGTTCATATTTAGTGCAGATTCTGGTCAAAGATAAAATAGACACGGTTGGTTTCGTTAAATTGGTGATTTGTCATGGTAATTATGTTATTTTGTCGGACTCGTGTGAAGCTCTTTAGTTTTATGTAGGTTGGTTTAAATGTTTAATTTCGTTTGAGGATGCGGGTCGTGTGGGTTCTAATTAATTCGAGTCATTCGAGTCGATATTTCAATTTTTTTTTGTATTTGTTTCAGGTAAAGCGTTCGATTTCGCGAATATATACAGTTTTTTAGAGAAATGTATAGTAGGGCTTCATGTTTTAGAGAAATCGTAAAATACTAGATTCACCAGAAAAAGTATAAATTAATGAATTAATGTATTGACCCTCCAACGTTGATTACTTAAACCATATAGTGAACAAAATTTGAGTTATCTGATAGATGAGTTAGTTTTGTTATTGACAGTTAGCAACACGAAAAACACCAATACACATTTGGTACTTTATAATGTAGCTGTCATCTGTTATTGTCATTTACTGCAAAAATATAGCACAAAATTAATTTTTTACAATTTTATGTTTTTAAGAAATTTGCGCATAGTTTTAGAAATGATAAATTAAAAAAAAAAACACCATAGATGTTTAATACTAATACTTTATACAAATGGAGTATGGGGCTATTTACCAAATCTGTTATCCTTTACGTGTTACTAACCGTTTTTCGTTAACACAACAAGCAATACTTATCTGTTACAATTTTTACGTTCAATTTTTAAATTGAAAATAAATTTATATAAATTAAATATTTTTGATTCTTGTATTTCCCTAAAATAAAATATACCCTACTATATTATCTACTTTCGATTTATTGATTCTATAAGTACATAATCTACGACAGCTATATAGCTATAAATATATGGTTCTTGAATTCTCTAGTTAATGTGTTCATTCATACTTCCATGTATATTTTTCTGAGTGATTTAGATAAAGCATACATTTGCAAGAGAATGCATGTATATACTTTGTAACATATATAAATCCACGCACCAACCCTGCACACCAAACTCAAAACGTACACATCAAAGACACACATTGCCAATTACCAGCACATTAGCAGCGGGTGTCACAGAAAGAGATCAGAATAAAATATCTATGTTTAAAAAAAAAACGAAACATTATCGGAGGGTCTCTATGAAAACATTACCATCCCCCACTAGTTGTGTTCCGGTTTGACACCCCGCACAGAGAACACTGTCCTCCTTTATATGGAATTTACCATCCTCATTGCCACTCCTGTCGGACTATGGGGAGTGGGTGGTGGGTGGCACATCAAAAGTCCCGGTTACACCGTAACCCACGTCTGTAATTGCCTGTGGAGGAAAGGAGCCCTTTTCTACTGAGGGCTTATTGATTCAAATGCGAGGGCGTTTCGGCAGCTGGTCCGGCTTCGATTGATTTTGTAGAGTGGAACATGCACTTGATGATTTTGTGAATGAGGTTATATCACAATAGTGGATTTTGGGTTGCATCTGCTTGTATTGTTGAGTGGATTTGAAGATTTTGCGGTTGTATTATAGGATTTTTTGAAGAAAAATTGTTTTCATCATATAGCGTCATAAATTTATAAATGCAAATTGATTTGAATCATACCGTGAAATAATAGGTTTGATAACATCACCCTTGTATTTTAAAGATTGTATTCTATGATAATATCAAAAGTTCCAAAGTATGATAAAACGTTGCTCTAGCTTTTAGGGTTAAATGAAAATATGTTAAATATTTTATATAACAATCTGAAAAATATTTTAATAAACAATATAATTTAAGTTCCGATATATTGCAACTTTGTTATAAGACAAAATCACATACCTTTCTATCCTATTGCGTAATAAAAAACGATAGTTTTCATTCCGAAAATCCCTGCGCTACTTAAATATGACGGATAACCGTAAACGTCAATCGCACACACGAAAACTCAAGGGGGTGTAAAAATAGCGAATATTTAGTATTGCGTGAAATGCAGGCGTGACAAACGTCATGCATTTTACACTATAGACGTATAGTAGAACTTTGACGTTCGAATTCGACGTTAAGGAGGAATGGGGTCGTTGCAACGGTACCTCGATTTCGAATTCAGGAGGGACGGAGGACCAGAAACACCATGGGCACTGTGGGGGTAGTGATGGGTACGTATAGCGATTCTCAATCGTCGAATGAATAGATGATATTGTAGTTTTTTATTGATTGTAATGATTAATATTAATTTATGGTCGATCTAGATATAAATGAATTATTTTGATATTACTTACGTTTATCGCCTATAATAAAGGGAAAGTAATTTTCAAAAGGTTTGAATACTAAAAAATTTCTTTTGTTAGTATATGTTCAAAATTATATGATCAATTTAATTCTGCGTATTCTGAAATATAGTCAAAGTATTCTTGTTTAAAAAAAAATCGAATAAAAACCTAGATGTTCGCCTCGAGGAATAGCTTGGCCCATTTAACCCATAAAGCACGTTCTTCTTTGACTTTTCTATATACGTCCCATGAAAGACTTTGCTCTCAACAAGTCCACACAGAAAAAGGGTTGAGAGCCACTGGGCATGTGTACTAACGGGGTGGTTGAGGGTTTTGTGACAGACGAGGGCTGCTGAGTGACACCGAGAGGGCACTGGGAGGGCCCTCGAAGCGCAACCCATGCGAATGTAGCGGATTTAACACTCGTGTGCATACATTTGGGCCACACGATTGCAAAATCGATGCACTTTATGGCTAAACCCTCCGATTTTCGTTTGCATTCCGATTTTTTTTTTGGTTCGATCATCCAAATGAGTTTTCCAGTCGTTTTAATCGATAAAATATTTATATCGTAGATAAATTTGTCTGTTGGATTGATACTTTTAAAATATCGATTTTCAAAAAGTTCGACAAAGAAGACGATAATAATCTTAATTGGATTTTTAAACCCTGCACCTGGCAGCAGAAAGTTTATATCGAAAGTATGCATAGTATTTTTGAATAGAAAAAAAGAATTAAAATAAAATATATATATATACTTTTAAAGACACTCGATCCTGATAAAGTCGAGACACAACCGAGTCGAACTTCCGACTTACGAACCGTCGAAAAGGGAGGCAATTTTCTTAAAAATAGGCTCTATTTTAAAAGGAAATCCTTGCCGGTGGCCATGGATCGAGATGCACAGGTGATTATTTCGCATCGCGAAGCGCGAAAGTACTCATTATCAATGGAAATCTGGCCCCCGTCTTTGCAAGTCACGCATGAGTCCCGTTCCTCTTCCCGTTCCCGCAGACAGGAAGGCTTTGCTCGTCCCAACTCGGATTATGCACGAATGTAAGCAACGGAGATCTGTTTCGTAATATTGCGGAATGTATAAGGGACGAAGACGATTCGTATTCGAAACAAGGCGAAGTTTACTCTTCGTCCTTGCCGCATTATTAATATTGTATGAATTAAATAAATAAAAATTATACTTAAAAGAATGGGTGCTAAGACAACGGACGGACGCCAAAGTATCGCTCGAAAACCAACAGTTTGTGATTCAAAATAAGTATCGCAACAGCTCGATAGATGGACTAAATGTCGAGCTGAATGCTAAATGTCCAACTTTGTCCAATTAAATAACTTTGCCTGCTTAAAATTTTTACTTATTGTTAGATCAGTTAAAATATTTATAAAAAATATCCCCTACATATAATAGCGGATTTGCGTGTGTGTGTGTTTTTTCGATGACGTTCGCGACTTTAAAATGATCGACCCGTCGATACGATCGTTTTTTCGAATTATTATAAAAAAAATATATATTCATTCATTTTTATTCAAATCGGGTACCAAATCGGGCATAATCGCAAAAAAAAACTTATATTCTGAAGATAATAAACAAAATATTTGTTGGGCATCGACGGCATTTCGCAACGACACAGTTAAAAAATATTTTTGAATAGATATATCTAATTTTTATTTTACTACATAATAGTATGGTTACCAATTCACAGCCGATGTTATGAACTTCGGGCATATATATATACTAGTTATTTATAAAATTCTTATATGACCATCAAATAAATTAAATTATACCACCATTCTGCAAAAAATAAATCACAACCCAAAATATTTACAAAAACAAAACTATATACATAATAGAAAAAACCTTAAAAGTCTTTCTACAAAAAAAAAAAATCATACAACACCCAACAACAATATATCTTAACATCCACTTTTAAACGCCAACCCGCCCCCATAGATAAACCCGTCGAATTTTCCTCTCGTCGGAAAGCGCACCGGTGCTCCTGCTCATTGTCTACGATGACTCAGAAACAGTGGTTAAACGTTAGAATCGCCCACAATGGGCTCGCTCCACCGTAAACTCCGGAGGAACGTCCTTTCACCGAGGATATATCCTGCGACCTCCACTCCGTTTCCGGACGGTGGGCGGAAAAGGGCGGGTCCTTTGTGCGAGACGTATGCAAGTCGCATTCGTATGCATTATGCTCGGATGCTGGTGATACTGCAGCGGAAAATTCGAATGTGTTTCCCATATGAGTATGTCTGTTTTTCATATTGTTTAGAAATTTGCATTGAATTCAAATTTTGAGAAAGAAGTATATATATAGAAAATATATAGTATATATAGAAGTATGTATAGAAATTTTTTTTTTTTTAATATGTATAAAACTGTATAATAAGTTCGAATATTTTATAATATCACTCATGACTATTGTTATTCAGGCCCCCATACCCCTTGAATTCCAAAATTTATACTTAAATTTTGAGATTTATTTCGAGATATATCACTCGATCTCGAAATGTATATATCAATTCTTTGTATGCCTCTTCACACATACTATGCTTCGAATGAAAAACATCACATTATATTGCATTGAATCGCTTACATATACAAAGTTGTATTTCGCCACCTACCCCCTGAAAAAAATCTGGCTACCGCCATGAATTATCACGTATGTTCACTATTTAGTGATTTAAAAAAACGAAATTATTGAATTTAATATTGAAAACCATCTCTTGTTAAGCCATTTCAGGTCAGCGGTCAATTCAATTATAATACATCTGTCGATAAATCATGACATTTGATGCTCAACTTGAATGATGAATACAAACAAGTAAGACTAATAATGATAAACTTACTCTCGTCATACCAAAGAATAAATTCATTTCAAAACGTAATAACTAAAATATTGAGTTCGTCATATATGATCAATCATAAAACAAAGTACAAAACTTTCTAAGTCGATGTAATTGCAGTCTCCAGACACACACACACACATCTAACCAGATTACCAAGATATTTCGGGAGACCATAAACGTCGTTTATCTCAGCACTTATTGACGATTAAGAATTTTCGTTTATAATATAAGCAAAAGTAGATTAGAGCAGCGCCTTGCAAGGCGACGCTTTTCCGACGCCCGTTTATTACGACGATAAAACAATATAGCCGGGGCGCGTATAGTGTAATGTTCGGTTTTATTTGCTACGAAAGGGATTTCAGACGACATCATAATCGTTCCCGGTAATATGAGAGCGATCCCTTCAGTTGCTGAAAACACATACAACACACCCCGCAAGTTTCCGAAGGTTCGGTTTTTACGCGCGCGCACTTTGATGGATTTTCCAGCGGGAAAACGGTGATAATTCCGTTTCCGTTCGCGTTTTATTGTCACTATTTGCATTTTTCTCGCGTTTATAAGTCGTGCGATTTTATTTGCGATACATTTTTATATGCGAGGTGAATATATTCGGAAGTTACGGTCTCATTCATTTGAGTGATTTTGTTGGAAAAGGTATGTCCGTATACGAATGTGTATAAATAATCAATTCTTTTTGATACCAACGTCATCATTGTGTGTGATATATAAAATGTCTATTGCAGGACAGGGTTTTTCTGATAACATCAGGAGTTTGTGGTCGATTTTTCTTATCTTTTGTATAAAACATGCTTTGTGGATACAAAAGGAAAATAACTTCTGATAGTCGATGTAAATCAATACGATTGATTCTATCATGTTAATTAAAAATAAGTTATTAAATGAAATAAAATTTGAACATATACAATGTCTCGTATATAAAGTGAATTTCTGGCTACGTTTTGTGGTCGATTTTTACTTTTTCGCGTGTGCATTTTTCGCCGAGTGCCGACTATGAAAATATGCGCTCTTGTTGCACTCTTGGCTGGCATATAAACATCGCAAAATAAAAATAAATATTTCGACGTCGCTCGTAAAACACTTTCTTAGTTCGCGGTGCCGCCGTTTTATCGTGAATTTATTTACGACGTTGAAACGGCGTAACGTTCTATATCGGTGATGTGTGCAGTTTTCTTTACGCGTCGAATAATCGAGAATGTTCTATGGAATTCAAAAATTTATTTCACCAATAAATATTCTGGACTTTAATAAGAACCATGTATTATAGAATAGTTTAATTTATAATATATTGCTTTCAAACCAAATTTTTTTCAGAATAAACAAAATATTTCATCTCAACTTTACATATTGATTATAGCGAAAAATTCGCTACTACATTAACATAACACATAAAAACTTTTTCAGAAACATAAAAAAACTTTATAGATTCGCAGATTCGGTATAATAAAAATAAAAATAATAAAACAAATCGAATCATCGCATCCAGTCACCGATCCGTAATGGCCATAAAATCTCAGTTACGCCTCCGCACACGTCCACGAATATATCATACGGCGATGACACAGACGTGATTCTCTGGTAAACAATCGAATATTCGAACCCCAACGAAAATAAAAATCTAATTGTCCCCATATACGTATACAAAATGCGCACCCGAGGGATGAGTCAACTCAACTGTCTTCGGGGGCGCCTCTCGCCTGACCATCAACAGTCAGTAATCACGTCGTTCGGACTTCTCGGTTCTTTGCCGATATTTTGCACACTACGCCCCTGGACGGAGGAAGCTGGAAAATCCACCCCGTGGAAAGATGGGGATGATGGTTTATGTCGGGTGTCCGCGGCGGCGACGTCTTTCCGGAGCGAGGGTTGCTAAATTTCGAACGGGACAATCGAGGGGGAGTAGAATCAAATGTTACGATTTTCATTATTACAAAAAAATTTGATGTATATTTGATCTGATTTTCTAATAAGAAATATTATAAGTTTATGAAAAATTAAAAAAAAATATATTTGAAAACTACAATTGATACGATGTATGATATGTAATCAATGAAAATTTGATTAAAATATTAATATCTATCAATTTATTTTAATTATGCATTATAATGAATAAAAATATTAAAATGCATATAAAAAAAAATTCCCATAAATAAACTTGGAATTGGAGTTTTCGCAGTTGGTAAAAAGCGATTGCGAGTTTTGATACGATGCTCTTCAATTGTTAACGAGAAGGGATGCCGATAGGGAGAATTTTCCCCATTTTTTGAGTTTGAGTTTCGATGTTAAAAATATATACGATTGTTCTCTGAGTTTTATGTTTTTTTTTTGCAAAGCGACTCGGTCGTAAAGTTTCGCGTAACGGTCTCGTAAAAAAATTATGCATTTCTTCGAATGTAGGGTGAAATGTTTAAATGAATGACCCAAGTATACGCTTCATAGCATAAAGTGATTCGACGTAAAATTTATAATTTTTTTGATCACTCTCGAAACGGACTTTAAATATTCTTCCAACTTTATACACCTCCATAATATAACACTCCAACGATTTCATTAGAAAAACCTAAATTTATTTCGTTTCAAAACAGTTTAAAACCGCAGAGCATCAACCGAACCTTTTTCAAAACCTCGACAATCTTAACGAGCGCATTTGCATACTTCCACGAACGGTACCTCGTTAATTCAATCGAATTTCATCTCCGGAAAAAACACAGGTTCAAAGGCATTAAAACGCGACCAGAACACACACACGAGATACGAATCGGCCATTAACAAGAGGTATTGAAAGAGACATTAAACAGGCGTCTTCGCGAACCCGAAACGTCACGGCCTGCGGACGCACCCTCGACATGCGACGTCCACTGGACCGTGTCAGGGGGATGATGACCGTATCGTTCCAGGACATGGGGGATGAATGATCTTCCTTCGGCCTGTCAACAGCAATTTATATTCTTTTTGTTGAGATGTCGGGGCGAATCACGACCGCGCTTTTCTTATCTGCCAAATCGACCGAATTACGCGCAAGTTTACTGGCCGTGTCTTCGTAAAACGGTCTTTTATCGTTCCTATTGAAGGATATGTGTTTTCTTATGTTTTTTTATTATATATACTTTTTTTGTAAGTTATGTTGTAAAAATATAATTTTTTATAAAATTAAATTAATTGGAAGAATTTTTGATGATTTCATAAGACAAATTTTACTATAATAATTTACAAAAGACTAATTTTCTAATTTTTTTCACATTAGACATTAAGTATATTTGGGTGGAAGTTCCAACTATTATAAATATACCAACGGAACCCAACTCCAATTTTTATATGGTTACCATACTTTTTTACACGGTAGTCTCTGGAACGTATTCCTTGTATGAAAAGAGAATTGGGTGTATTTTGAAAATACTTATATTTTCATGTAAAATTGGGTATTTTGAATCGTTCGTTTTACTGACGGACCCTATATTATGGCAAAATTATATATTTTCAATTTAAAACAGTCTACGGCCGTTGTTACTCGAAAGTTTGCCGGACGCCACGCAAAACTACCAGAACAAACTACAAAAAATAAAAACACTAAAACTTCAAAGCAATTTATCGAGCTGAAAAACTCGAGTTAAACGCCGGTCGTACCCGCGTACACGTTTTTTCATTTCATTTTTTTCCAAATTTTATTTTCCTCTGCATACTTTGGCTGAATACCACACGGCCAGATATGCTAATTCGGCCAAAGCATCCAATATATTTTCAGTGGAAATTTTCGTTCGGCGTCCTTGCATATTCATAGAGCGCACAAAAGGAAAAATCGACCGCGCGCTTTCGCCTATCCGACCGTTTCGTTTTATTTCATTTGCGAGCGGCATTAGTTTCGAAATGCCCTCTATCTTGGCGGGAAATAGTAATGCGCTTATGTTTTAAAAATTTAAACGCGAAAGCGAGCGGTTCAAACGCCGGGAATTCCGGGGAATGCGTTGCGTGAACGCGACATTGAATAATTCAGTCACGCGTAGAAAGGATCAAAAAGCTTTATGCGCTCGTCTGCATGCTGAATTGTAATAGCTGTTTTAAAAAATAATTGCGATTTATTTGCACGATGCTAAATTGAGTTCTATTATGTAAGTTAATTGAATTATTTATTAATTTATGTAACTTTAATGCGTTGATTCTTACAATTTTTAAGATTTATATTTGTGTAGAAAAGACAATTGTATAAAAATTAGAGTTTTTTTTCATAGGAAATGCATGAAGTATGAGATTTTCAAATAATTTTATAATATATTAATATTCATAAAATTAATTGATTGATTAAAAATATAATATTGTTGAAATTATGTCTGTTACTGATTCTAAATATTGTCTTATAGAAGGTCGGTTGAACAATTTTATTTTTCTGATTGACTTGAATAATTTGATCTAATAACGAAATGTTTTTGATGTATAATTAATTTAAAAAAAACTGAAATTAATTTTATAATATTTTAAATATTTACATATAGTTTCAGAAACATACCAAACGGATAGTTTCCCATAGAAGACGAACGAAAAAAAATACACAAAAAAAAACTAGTCGACAAATGCAGTTCGATCTGCGAAAACGGACGAAAGAAGCGAAACAAAATTAAAACAAAATAATGAAAGAAAAAAAAAAAATGAAAAGAAAATCAGTCTCGTAATAAAAACATTCCGCAGGCTTGCGCCGCTGGTGTGAGAAAGTAATTTGAAATTCAAATACGAGCGGCGGCAATAGGAAATGCAGACTGTGTCGAGCGGGTGGCGGTGGGCGGGAAAAACACACCGCAAAGTGGAAAAGTAGACAGAGTCCCATTGAGGAATCACTGTTTATTTTTATCAAAAACTTTTTATGTGCACCCCCCGAGCTTACACCCACTTATTTTCTATTAAAAAGTTCGCCGTATAACGAGACGCGTCTATCTGTGGGGGCCTTTGGGTTCCATCCCCAGTTTTTCCACCCCGGCGACAAGTTAAGACATTTATTTTTCGCAAGAAAAATGTCGAAAGCACACACAGTGAGTGTCGCTTACGATCTGTATTAAAATAAATAGATTTTATAGAGCGTCGAATCAAAATATAGAAAAAGTCATCTCGGATCAATATGTTTATATATGGAATATTTAATCTAGTTAAAATCGATTTGGTCGGCGTATCAAAAGCGTGCATAGTAATTTCCCCTTGTCACATTATACGGTGGTGTAATCTGATTGCTGCTTCTGTGACATAGCCGCTGCGTTGCACTTTCAATTAAAATGCGCCTATAATAACAGGTTGCATTATCAATTTATGAGCTGTTTATGAATGAAACGTCCCTTGGACGTCATTGAAATTATCTTGTATTCAGAGAAATTGAAAATCAAATGTGATGTGATGAATAGAAAGCTTCGAGTTATCTATCCATTCTTAAACTGTGTTTAAATTATCTTGTATACATTTCAAAATCTTTCTATTTTAAAATAATTGTACCATGTTTTCTAAATTCACTTGTGCATTTTGTATTAAAAAAAAATAATAAATCGTTCTTCGTTGATGATTTATGTAACGTCGGTGATTCTAATGACCGCGAATTCCGGTCGCAATTAGGCGCACGTTCACACGTATATAATTGTCACGTGTACACATTATATAAATATAATCATCGTTTGAAATCGTAAAAGAATTTCGGGAATCCACACTTAGAGCATTCTTTTCGGTGGGTTTCGCTTCATTAGCCGGGACATGATTAACGACCATACAATTTTCGCTCTCTGACTATTTTTACCGTGTACAAAAAATTGCTTCGATAATCGATGTGAAAAATAAATATTTGACGGCAGAAAAATTAATCCGGAATGACACACGGACGCCGTAACGTCCACGAAAGTTTCATAAGTCGTTCAAGCGATTTCGTCTGAAAAAAATAAAAATTTCCCGAACGAAGCCGCTTCAGAAAAAGCTTTTTCTTGTAATAGACGAAGAAGTATGGGAGCACCCTACCAAGGCAACGATTGCTGCTCATAAATTATTCTTATATATTTTCACGGTGATTTTACACTAGAATGTAGCAAGAAACGACTAAAAAATGACTAATGAAAAATGCATTGTAAAAAAACAGCAACCTATACGTAAAACATAAAAAACATCAATTAAATAATTGAATTCCAATTTATAAGATTCATTTTTTTTTCATGTATATTCGATGTATTAATTTTTGTGTTTCGAATGAATATTTTTCAGAAATGTCTGTATTTTTTTCGTTTGCTGCATTATGAGTACGGAGTATGGTACTACAAGCTCACTTATTAAGGGCGCTCGTGCAATATTCATGTTGCACATGCAACGAGGCCGCTTTTACAGCTCAATAAAAACCAGGCAATCTTGGCAAATGTTGAGCCTGCGCGTAAACACAGTTTTTGATTGCTGTCGTAATCGAGAGCCGAATTAATCGGGAATAGTTGTTAAATTTATTAGTCCTTTCTAAGCACGAGTGTTAACAATGTGGCTGTTGTTGCGGAAGTAAAAACAATTTGACATTGTTGTTGAATTTTTGGTTTTCAATGTGAAATCAGCGAAGAGAATTGTGAGTTGATTTACAAGTCGGTTACATTTTAAATATTGAGAATCGTAACGAGCAATTTCGTACTACAGAAAAAAGCGGTAATTAACAACCTTTCAGCCGTTTGCGAAATTCAACACGGTCATATAAAATCCGTAACGAATTTTAGAAAGCGGTCGCACTCTTATACGCTTACAAAAAAAAAACCGCAAATGAACGAGCAACACACAGATTACGCTCGTTTTGTTAATCGCCGAGAAATTGCCAGAAGCATTAATAATCATTTCCAGACAATAATTACACGTACAGCGTGAATATGACGAGCGGTGCCGAACTTGATAAATGCCACTTTTACCGACTTATTTACGAAAAGCACTTTCAGCGCGGACACCGTTGAATTATGAGCGAATTCGTCGGTAGAATCCGGGAAAAACGGCGATGGTTTATTGCTGTCATTAAATTGTCATCTACAGGGTGTCCGTCGAGCTTTGCTCGGACACCTACCAAATTGCTGGCGATTTACAAAAGCATTTCATCGTGTAATGGGTGCGAGTGCACGTGTAACGTAAGCCGTAATGTTTTGAAATCGATCGATTATTTTCGATTTGTTTGAAGATGTGCAATTTCGGAAGGTAGCAGGTCCGTTGAGGTATTTTTTATACTGGTATAATATGTTGAGATATTTATCTTGGTATAAATAATAAATATAAATATATAATGTGTATATCGATACGAGGTTGGCTCTCGGATAAGGTATATAGCCTAGACCCCCAATATTTGATGGGGAGACCTTGTCCTGCA
>JAOXNN020000064.1:502490-526465 GCA_028571205.2 Hydropsyche betteni | reverse complement strand
AAAAAATACTTGTCTAAAATTAAGTTCCCACTAAATAACAAGTTCAGCGACAGGTAATTTTATTGAAAACAAAGTTTTAAGAAAAAATACATATTCCAATATCTTATATTTATTTGTGAAGCAGTATTTTACAGAAACTTTTTTCACAAATTTACATTTTTTTTATATCGTCTTGCTCAGTGTCGCGAAGCAATGTCCTCACCACTGAATGTTTTTTGTACATCGATGCATTATTATTTTTTTCCATAATAAATTTAAAGTTTTAGTTTTTAAATTATGTTCATTTAATTTAAATTCTCTCATAGTTTTAAAATACCAAACTATTTTATTTTCCATTTTCGAATATTGCCTAATGTACATTACCTTTTTCTGTGATGTGCTTGAAAAATTAATTGCTACATATTTAACAGTTTCTATATAGTACAATTACAATATACATTATAAAATATGAAAAAGGTAACACAAAACCTGAACAAAAATTCAGAATAAATACAAATATTTAATGTATGAATTGTTTTAAGTAATATAATGTTTAAGATTTTATGAAAATGAAACTAAAATATAATATTTACAATTATGTTATTTAATAAAGAGTATGTATATTATGAATGGACAAATCTTATTTTACAATATCACAAATTGAAAAATCACACTGTATTAGTTGGCATATGTCAGGTTACATATCAATAACACATTCAAGTTTTGATTATGCCATAGTTAATATTGCTAACATATCAATATACGCAGTCTTGTGCAAGATCAAGGAAACAGTTTATTGAATACTATAGAAAAAAAAATTACAATCTCGCTCACTTGCAATTCATTGTCAAATAACAGTTGTAATTATTACATATTTTACATGACAGAAAAAAAATAGTACAGATTTGGCTTTACATCAAGTCGTTTGTCATATCCAGCGCATGATTATGTTTATAAAATCATTCATCAAAACAAAACCATTATTATTTACTATCTTAATTAATGTTTTTTAATTAGTTTCAGAATGAAAGTTTGATTTTTTAAGGTTTTACTTACAAAAATTACCCCTAAAATGTTATAAGGCCAATAAAATCATCAGATGTTATCTCAAAAATATGATTGAAATATTGCTATAATTTCCTTACTATGATAATTTAAAAAATGGTAAATATGCTTTAAGGCAATGAATATTTCATATACATGTCTTATGTACATTTATTATTGATGTCTGTCTCAGGAATAAAAAAATTAGACTTATCGGAAAAAATAGTAAATGTATTATAAATCATCTATTTTGGGTTATATTAACGAAAGTGACTTAAATACAATATGTTATCTATTTTTTTCTCTAAATGGTAGTAAGTCAAGGAATACACTAGATTGCATTTTCATTTTATCAGAATTCGAAACTGATTATTTACAACTATCAAAAGTTTTGTTAAAAATAAATCTCAAAGTATTATTTACTAACAAATATTAAGAGATTTAAAATTATTCAATATTTTTTGTGCCATGAGTAATTTAAACGTTATTTATTCGATTTATTATTTAAATTTTGAGGGATAATTTCTCTAGTAGTTGTATCGTCATTGGAAGATTCAAAATATTCATTTTCTCTTGAAATTTCTTCCAAAAAATCAAAACACGACACAGCGTCCTGTTCTTGTTTTCCGTATCGCACAAAAAAGTTGTCTCGACCAATAATACTAGGTCTATGGAAGTATGAGAATCGTAAGACTGCCAATCCACGTTCTCGAAGTGCAGCAGCTGAATAAATTATTTTGACGAAATGACAAATCATTAAAACTTATACTCAAATTCATAATTTGAATAATCTATAAGTAAATGTGCTGACATGCAGTGTTAGAATGACTTTTATGAATAATTTGAAAGCGTTAAAAACTGTTTGCTGACAATGAAATAACACAAATGCAATATGGATCACTTTTTTTTAATCAAAATTGATATGATTCATAAATTTGAAACTAGATAAGTTGAAAAATTCAGTTTTATATTTGAACTATAATCGTTGTTTAGTGTCACAATGTTCAAAAGAATAAATCAAATATAGAGAAGCTAATGTTCTGAATATAATGCAGTATTCAATCTGGTCATAATTATATGCAAAAGTGGTATTGGATGCATTGCAATAATGTTGCTTAAATTTTAAATGTTAAATACATGTATGTATATGATATGATTACATAAAAGCAAAATGCAAATTAAAATATTACATGAAACATTAAGGTGCTTTCTTCTCTACAAAGCTGTGACGTCTAGGTGGTAGTTGCTATTGAGGAGCAGTCTGTGACAAAAAAATCTAGGTTTTGTTTTTGGTCTATATAAGCATAAGCATGTATTATAAATACAAAATAATTAGTACAAATTGAAAAAAAATATCATATATTTTGCAATATATAATATATGTTTGACTGTGCGATTTAATATATGTGTTTTGACAGAATGTTAATCAATATTTTTTCCAATGGTTTTTTGTAGTTTACTATTGAGCATTTAGAAAATATATTTTTAATAAAAAATTAAATCTATTACAGTTCCTTTTGAGTTCTGTATTATAATATGAAAATTACATCGATTTACAGTAATAGATTTTTATTATCACAGATTCAACTAAATGGTTGTAGAGAAGTCGAGTTTTGACAAATAAAATATGTTACAAATGATAATGATAATGTATAGTGAAATAGAAACACAAAATATATCAACCTTTTCTTTGTCTTCTATATTTATGAATTTGGTGCAACTTTGAATAGTCCGCTTTGTCATCGCTCGATTCACTGCTGAAAGATCCTGCACATGAAGATGTCGATGACGGAGAACTGTCGCTGGACGCCAACATTACATCTAATAAATTAGCTCGAGCCTGCATAGTCAAATTAAATTAATTAGTAAAAAAAAACAATAGAACCTAATCGATATAATTTTCTTCACCTTCGGATCATTGAAATCTATTTCTTTTTCTACGTGTACCCATCCTGAAGGTTTCCATAAAGCTTTATCAGAACTTTGAAAAATACAAGGTGTTTCATTCACAACTTCATTATTTCCAATGTTTTCTTCTCCTTTTCGAATCATTCTGAAATTAAGATTTTCTGTTAAAAAATATTTTTTGTTTTAAAATTGGAAATGTCATTGTTAAGAATAAATACTTTACCTATTGAGATGTTCAATGACATCTTTAGACGTGGCAGATTCATGAAAACTTACAGATTTAGAAGGAGATGACCCGTTAGTGATGATAATGTTTCCAGTGGTTGATGCGATTTGGGTACTTTCCATGTCTTGTTTGGAGTCATTTACTGGTAATAACTTTTTTGGTGTTTTCTGAATTTGCACATTTTTTTTGCTAATACTTTGAATTGGTACAGGAATTTTACTTTTGTCATATTTTCTTTTATCAGTTCTAATTTCAGTAGCAACTGTATCGATAGTAGAAACACTCGTAGTCATTGAATCAGACATTTGATTGGAAGAATTTTCCAAACAAGTTTCTTCTTCTTCAACAACTGTTATCAAAGGTTCACTTTCTTTCATTGATAATTTAAGGACATTTTCAAACAATGATGGTTTAGTATTGGAAACCTTTTTTTTCCTATCGTAACAAATATCTTTTTGGTTTCCTGCATTTACATCACATATTTTGAAACTATTTTCACCATTTGAAAGAGTGCATACGTATCCTGTTTCATTTGAAGCTTTTATACAACAGTACATCTTTTTCGTTGATTCAGTTTTACGGCTTTCTCTCGAATTTCCACTGCTTTCAATATCAGATATTTTATTCATTTCATTTTTTTGAGATACTTTTAATATGTGAAGTTTATCTGCGTCATTTTCTATATTTGAAAAATCACAAAGAACATTATCACAAAGTTTATTAGTTAAATTCGGTTTATGTTCACAAACTTGAGTGTTAGTTTCTAAATCTGAGGAAGCGTTACACAATAAACTTAATTCGTTTCTTATAACTATATCACAGAAATCATTTTCGGAAGATACAATTTCATTTTGAGTTGAATTTAAATCATGTATACTTTTTACACCGTTTTTTTGTCTCACATTTGGAAAATCAGTGTCTGCAAACGGCGCAGGTAACTCATGAATTTCAGAGGTGGGTCTTGATGGTGGTAAAGAATCTAGTTCTTCTCGAGTGAAACAATATTTTTGTTGCTCAGCAATGTAATTCAAAACATTTTGTAAAACTTGTTCTCTTCCATGTTTTGAATAAGTTTGAGTGTCTGCTGGTTTTATAGCTGAAGATGAATTATCAGCAGTATTGTTAGGCAAGCATTTGGATGAGTTTGATGCTAAACTCTTTGTGCTTTCAAATTTTACCAATCTATAAAAATCTCTAGTGAAATCAATACCAATTGAAGATGATTCGGGCTCTTCACCACATCCACTAGATCTTTTGGACATGTCGTTTTCTGTTGATAAATGTTTATTATAAAAACATTCACTACAATCTTCAGAATTTTCTATACTAGACCAACTGCCAACTGGAGATAACAAATCTGTATTGCCTATGGCTGAATACGGCCAATTATTGCTTCTTTTCAGAGAATCCCCATCATTTTCATCAAGAAGTGAAGTGTAATTTCCATTTATATTTTCCATCATATAACTAGAATTATTCCACAGACATTCACTAACATCCTCTTCCAATTCAAGCGCATTGTTTTCTTGAATACTTGGAAGTGTTGAAATTGATAATTGTCCCGGTGTTACAACATCGTTGAATGACATTTTTTTCCAGTTATCATCATCTAGTTCTTCGCAAGATAAATTTAAACTCCAGTCTTCAAGTTCAGCTTGATCATATTCTAGTAAATCTCTATGTTGTTGTTGCAAAGAAGATCTAGTATCATCTAACTTAAGCCAATGTTGCACATATTCAGCATCATATTCACATCCATCTACTTGATCATCAATATTACTTGTCCAAGAGTTTCTATTTTGAGAAATCTGATCAAATGGTTTATCAAAAGAATATTTTGATGTGGGTAAGAGGTTACATGTGCCATTGGTTCTTTTGAGTAATTTTTTTCTTCTATCTTTTGTTAAAAGTTTTAAATTTTGGATACTTGGTGTATTAGATATAGCACTAGATAAAGTAAAACAATTTTCGATGTATTGTGAAGCTGTCAATCGGAGACATAGATGTGAGTCAGAAAAACTTCTTATTATATGTTGAAATGGAAAAATATTTTTTGATGGTGGAAAACTATTCCTTTGGTTCAAATTGAAAGCAATATTCAGTGGAATATATAAAATGTCAGATTCCGTTTTATCTTCTACATTTATAGTATTGTTAATACTTAGCAACATCTGATTTTCAGTTTCATCAGATGCTTCTTTAAGATCTTCCAATTCTCTATTTGTTTCGGATCCTTGTCTTAAAGGATCAATTTGCACATCACTCGACATCGTTGAATATCCTTCATCTCTATTTCCACTCTCTGGAGATTCTAAAACTGTTTCATCTTCCAATAGTACATGTTCTAATTGATCTGAAAAATAAATAAATTTGCATTTAGGAAAAAAAAATGAAATTATATTAATAAATGCAAATTACGAACCAGGTATCGTTTGTGATAATCTTTGCAAATATTGAGATAACATAACTGGAGTATTTTTCTTCAAATTGAGCGTTAAGGGTCTTTCAGGCGGAGCCCATAAGGATGGATCGACTGATTGTAGCGCTTCTATCAGACTTTGTGGCGTGACTTCAATGCTTTTCAATTCAGTCCAGAGATCAGTTAAAATTTGATGTCTCCTTTTATCCTCAGCAGACAGCTGATATGTATGATGTGATACACAAACACTCATCATATCACTGAAGGATTCATCTTTGAACGAAATAATCGAATGTTCACTATACAAATTGGTTGCAGAGGAAGGCAGCTTTAAATCACCGTCAGAACGACGTTTATTGCAAATGTTCTCACTGATATTTTTGTTAACAGTACACACACTCGACGATATATCATTATTGCTTTTGGATATTCTACTATTTTTATGCAAGCGTTTTTTCACCGAGACATCGCTCGGATAATTTTTCGATCTTATATTATACGGGACAGTCGTGAGAAAAGTTTCGAAGGCTAACAGAGATTCTTTTTCACGCTGCTGATTCGATGTTACAGGAGATGTCGAAGAACTGAGATTCGTCTGAACATCTGAAATCAAACGAATAGAATGACCATCACATTTTCGAAATTGAAATTTTTCACAAAATAAGTACGATCCGAACCAGCGGGAGTGGTAGGAGTTGCTGGCGATGGAGTAGGTTTCGGTTTAAGCTGGCGCAGCAGTAACGTTCCAAGAGTTCGATTTTGCGCTTCCAAATCCCGAGCTCTGGCATTCAGTCTTCCTACTTCGTCGAGCAAACCCTGAAATGCACAATTTCAATAAAATCAGGACATTTATATGTATAGTTCGATACGAGGTTGGCTCTCGAATAAGGTATATAGCCAAGACCCCCAATATTTGATGGGGAGACCTTGTCCTGCAGTGGGCACAAAACAGGTCGACAATGATGATGATGATGATATAATGTGTTTAAATATTTCAGAGGTTACTAGAAATAGAATTAAGAATGAAAACGTTTTCATTAATAATTTCTGATGTATTGGTATCGGAATTGATTGCAATTATGTAAGCTTCAATTGCTAAGCTATTTATAAACTTGGATTCAATTAATATTACATTAAAATAATGAAAATTTATGAATGTTTCGTTAACGTTTTGTCCAACAATAAGTGGAGTTGTGTGGTTCAAATATTTTTATTTATTGATTCAAACAATGCTGTTTAGTTTGGAGGTTTGTTGAAGTTAAGTTCGAATAGTTTTGTTGATTTTACCGAAAGTTCAGTTAAGCTGGCTCTTTGCAAAGTATATTCCGTGGTATTATATCGATAAAATTGTAATGAAGTTTACATGAGGCAAGTTCGTCCTAAGTAAAGTTCTATATACGAATTTAAGCTGAAACTGCTTACGTGGAACGCATTATACTTTCAAACTAGATCATTCGAGTTAATTTGTTCAAATTTTAAGTGAAAAAATACATTAGAAATTTAATTTGAACTATTTTCGAATCCAATAAGCAAACGAAAATGTGCATTTAAAAAACCGACGGAAATAATTGCACGAGCACCAAGAGAACCAACGTTTCAGCACTACGCTCACGTTCCGATGCTATTACGAAAATATTTACCTTCGTGAAATAAAAAAGCAATTTTTTTCAAACTGAAAAGCGCCAGACTTGCTAAAACCCTACCGAGCGTAGCAAAGACAATATTTTGGTTTTTAAACGCGAATATTGACTAGCCCCGGCTTCCGTCGAACTGGATAAAGCGAGTCGGTAAGTAAGTAAGCAAGCAAGTGAATAAGTACGAATGCCGACTTCGTCTAGAATGTAAATACGACCGTCGGAGGAGAGAGAGAACGTAAGCCGATTTCCCGTGTTTATTCAAGTAAATTAGGTTGTTCCACTGTGCTAATAATCCCGTCTCGTCTCGCCAACTGGGCTAATTCCCCGTCGCCAACCGAATTCCGACTTTGTTAGAATTTTTCAAAGACACTTTTAGGCAGTTAAAACTCACCTTCTTGGTCTCTCATAGGTTCGTCGGAGCAATATCCTCCCGAGCAGGATATTGTTTGCTGGAATCTTCCTGGACACGATTGCTCTCCAGATCCCAAACATTGACGTCTTCTCATTTGACGACAATCTCTGCCGCAGCGGGACCATTCTGACCATGGACTCCATCGTCCGATTCCTCCTAATCAAATTTACATATTAGTCCATACATCTGTCTTCTGTACTCTGTCCATCTGTACTCAATATTTTTTTGAATAAAATAAAAAATATTGAGTAATATTTCTTATATATAAATAATCAAAGAAAAATTCTGAAAGTTGTATGACTGTTACGAACGGTACATTTTTTCGGGCGCACCTTCATTTTTTAATACAAACAACCCATAGAAAATTCAAATGATATTTTTTTTATGATTTCGCTCGTATAAAAACACACCGTACAAGCACTTACCCAATAAAGATTCCGTCTTATCGTACGACACCATGTCGTACGGGTACCCATCTGCTTATGACAGCGTGTAATAAAAAAAATACAATGTTTTTCAATAAACGACTCACGAAATTTGTTTATCGACATATTTCATGCGGTAAAAAGAGAATTTCGTTTCTTCCGGAACATACCACTATGGCACGGTTGACAGTCTTGGCTCCTTTGTATGACCGGACCACTGCAAGGCTGTCCTCCGTTTATAGGAGCGGGACTCGTACAGGATCTGGTCCTCTTTTGACCGTGGGCCAATTGTCCAGGACATCTGCATTCTGACCATTGGGACCATTGAGACCATCCCCCGTTTTCTGTAAAAATACAAACAGAAATCGAGATTAAAGCAAACCCATTAACAAGTCAAACAAGCAATTAAAAATCGGTAAATAAAAACAGATTTCTAATAGTCAACAATATTTAAAAATGATGGAAGCATTTAAATTTTTATTTTTTTATTAAAATTTTATACTAAATGTTCGACAACGGCTTGTTAATTCAAAATTTGCGTATGACAAACGGGCTTATTCATAATTGGGCTCATGTCGAGATAAAAGGCGAATCGAACGCGGTTTTAAATTGCAAAATTGCCGTTTTAAAAATTGCATTCGAGACAACCGAAGACGGCTGAATTAATGCGCGACGAGATGGAAGTAACGAGAGCAATTCTCCAGTTTGCATGTGCATTCACCAAGTGCACTCGAACGATCGGTTTTCAGTACCTTTAGACGAAGTGAATGCAAATCGGAATAATTATCTCATTGCAAAATTGCACTGAGTTTTATCAATTTTATGCATTTCAATCACTCTTTTCACCATTGATTTAAGTTCACTTACTGAGAAAATGTATTTTTAAAAAATCATTTTCAAAATTATAGTCTTTTAACATTGTTTTGAAATATAATTAGTTACAGCTATTCATAATTTCTATGTACATTCATTAATAGAAAATTTTAAACTCTATATTGCAGTTACAAAAGAAAATTATTATAAGAAACT
The DNA here is from genome assembly GCA_028571205.2 of Hydropsyche betteni. Classification (NCBI taxonomy): domain Eukaryota; kingdom Metazoa; phylum Arthropoda; class Insecta; order Trichoptera; family Hydropsychidae; genus Hydropsyche; species Hydropsyche betteni. Next base: position 517,386 of record JAOXNN020000064.1, on the reverse strand, counting down.
TCATACCATATACTGTGAGTAGCACGGGTTCAGATAATCGTTTAGCAGCAAAGTTTTCAGCAACACAAGTATAATTAGCCATGTCCTGAAAAACGACGACACATACAATTATAAAATTTTCAGAAAAGTATACTTGGAAATATCTAAAGCGGAAAAATACATCGGCGGACGAATATGTCCCTGCAAAGTTGTACGGCGTAACTCAAGACAACTTTAATAGGATTTAGTCTAGACTCTGGGGGTATTAGCGTGAATATAAAGGTATAGATGATAGATGTGTGAGAACCTGTAAGGTGGCTTGAGAAACCATCAAGTGGCCTTCAGACAGTACTCGAACGTTGGAACTTGATCCTGAAACGAGCGGAGATCCGTTTTTCAGCCATGACAACTCGGCTGGAGGTGCTCCTTGAGGTGGAATGCATCTGATGGATACTTGGCCATACATTTCAACGCTCGACGGAATCGGAGGTGACACGAACTGCTTTCTAAGATCTGAAACAACAATAACGTCCATATATTAGCATTCGGAGAGTTTCTAAGAGAGACTTGTTCGGGCGTAGTTCGATAGGTTAAAAGTTGAACGGTCAAGTATAAGATCCTTCAGTTAAACTGATGATTTAAAAAATATTAGATTATATAGCGCATGAAAATATTTTTGAGAGATTTCCGTCTGAGAATAGATCTCAACCTGGATATAATATTTGAAATCATCATTGTCGACCCGTTTGTGACCACTGCAGGACAAGGTCTCATATGGGTATGAAATAATATTGAAATTTTTCATGAATAATTGCGTTTTTTTTTAAATCACCGTTTATCTGATGAGTCATATAAAAACATACACATACAATTTTAATACTTTGAGCTATTTTTCATTTTGTCACATTTAAATAAAAAAATATAAATATTGATTGTATCCAAAGTGATTATATATTGTAATGTATCACAAAATTGATTACATCATACCTCAAATAATAGTGAAAAGTCAATCAAAAACGTATACGGATAATGCGGCAGCGGTCCAATCCGACCATAAGTCATTTCGGCGATAGGGTTTCGACCGTTTTGTGCGAAATCGAGAAATTCTCCAAAGCCATGGCACACAAAAGCCCCCTGTTTGACGTCGAAATTCCCCGATATCGGTAAATTTAATTGTCCATAAAACAATAGCGCCGCGGATTAAGCTCGGGCGCACCATCATTGTTTGCGGCGTGAATTGATGTCGTTGCATAACAATTTCCATTGTACGACCGCCATTCGCAAATAGTGCAATCTTTAAAGCATTTTACGATAAACTGCGACTGTTAAAAATTCCCGTTTTACCGCCGCGTGTAGAACAAACGCGATAAATTGCGCTCTCCGGTGCGACAATCGCAGATGTCGAAAAGCGTCCTCTTGGTGTTCGGTCGAGCTTTCGAAAGTCGTTTCGGCGTATAATAAGCGTTTTAATATCGCGAATAGAGTTCTCATCGAGTCGTGTTGCGTATAAATTAAATTCGGTGTATTGTGTCGTTCCGAGAAATTTAATTTCGGTAGAAAATTCATTATTAACATGGTGCTATTATATTATGCAGCGTTTACAAGTGAATTTTTTTAATGAAATATTTAAACGGAATCAAAATGAAAGATCGAACATTATCTGGAAACTCAAAGCACTCAATCGAACGAGAATTCGCACATATCACCGGGCGCGGGGCGTTAACCCTTTGGTGTCCCCATGCTCAGCGGTCTGTTTGTGATAAATAGCCGCGTTGTGCATGTGACACCCGATACACCACATGCCAATAGCGACACTATTGAAATGCCCTCTGTCTGCGACCGAATAATAACCCAAAACTAAACCCATACAAAGCGCAGAATACCCAGTCGAGTTTTGCGTACCTGCAAACTCTGGTCGTGTTTGAACATTTGCAGTGAACGTTCGAAATGTACGGATTCTTGCTAAACGTGCATTTCTATTGTTGCATAAGTATTATTGTTAATTATGTATTTAAAAATAGTTTTTGGTCATTGAAATCTGTGTGGTCTTGTTAAAATTGAAATGGAAATACCGAGAGGTATTTTTTATGTGGTTGGAAGTTGGATTGAATATTAACGCGTTCCAATAAGACAATGTTATGAGCGTAATAAAAATGCGTAATAAACTCGTGTCTAATTTACTAATAGGTTCAGATAGGGGGCTACAGATAAAAATCTCGTTCGTGCGATGTTAATTGACGGTGCTGTGTCTAAAGGGTTGAATTATTCATCTCGTAAAAGCTCTCTTTTAATTACATATCAAAAAATCTATAACATTTTTGCATTTGAGAAAATTCACATCGATTTCTATGGAATTCTATTGAAAGCGATAATATTGATTCTGATAATACAGATAATATTCAAAAGCTTTCCCATCGGTATCGACTCGAGTGTTTTCGAGACTTTTTCATTCTCACGTATTAAAAGGCGTCTTTCGCAAACGATGGAGTCGTGCTTCAATTTATATGCAAAATATTGGACTGAAAAAGAAGAAGTGTCGGAGACGTTGAATGGCAGGTAATTACCGGTACTCGTCGTCAGGTCACGCCAGAATAAATACCTTCTTATCCGGCACACATTAAAAATATTTGAAATTTTTACGCGATACCGATATCGTACCCAAATGCGAACACATCATTATACAGCAACATGTACAATTATTATAAATATGATATAATGCGAACGAGGGTGGTGCAATTTGCGATGCGGCGAAGTGGTTCTCTTTTTATGCGACGTCCCTCGTCGAAATTTCATATTCGAGTGCTTAATGACTTTATATTGTTATTCAAATACTGCCATCCCTTGACGGGAAATTCACGGGTATATTTTAACGATGGCGGATAAAAATTTTCGAACCCCCGTCACGGTTTTCACAATCGACGATGATGCGATTTCCGCGTAAAAAGCCGTAATGAGTGAATGTCCTGTTCAACAATTGCGAAATGGCAAAAAGCGCGCTGCGAACATAGAATGTAATTGGATAGGACTTGCTCTTTTATTTTTTCGTCGTTTGTTTGTATTATACTTTGGTAACACTCGGTTGTGATACTGAGATGCATTTTGTTTTCTCTAAAAAAATGTGTACTGCACTCTCGTTGGTAGGTCTTACTCGTTTGTAATATGAACCCTAATTGCGAAGCTTTTATAAAAGGGATGCAAGAGTTTTTGTATGTAAAAAGCATGTTAAAACAAACAAAAAACATTTCTTTTCACTAAGGATCCCATTTATAAAGTTAATAAAGAAATATTTTGTCCAGTTAACGGTTTTCCCGTTTGAATCGTTTTCCTCTTGTATCGGCAACAAAATGAAATTTACAAGTTGTCTACTAAGCTTTTATTTGGCGAATTCTCGTCTCGATTTTCCACTCTGTTGTAGAAAAAGCGGACAAGATAATCTTTTTATCCACATTTGGCTTGAAACAAAGCACTTATTACATCGTAGACGAAATTTATGTGTTTGTTTTCCTCTTGCGTCTCGTAGACGACGGCGGACCTTCGACGAAGAATTTCGGAAAAACTGGCGTATCATTTATCAAGAGTCTCTTCACATATAAACGTATAGAACGAGAAAACTATGTAGTTCATTATATTATTTTCTCGTATTATTTCGGTAATTTAATGTATAAAGTGCGTAGAGCCCAGCGGTAAGTTGAGTGTCCCGAGGCAACTCAGGCGTTCTAATTGCGAAAGAAACCGAACACAAAAGACGAAAGCCTAAAAAATATATAAAGTATTATATATGGAATTATAATGAAAAATGATTTTTTTGAACAACGAAATTTGTTTTAAAATTAATTTCAATAAAGAAATTGCTTATAAAGCGTAAAAATTCACGTAACACGTGTAAAATTACCTTCATCCATTATCCCCGGATTATGGTCTTAAAGGTTTTTTTTCATAGAATATAATATTTTTTCGCTCGACCGAACTTTACTAAGGTGTGTATATTCCAAGACGATAATTAACCCAAATCCTCGAGAATGGCAATTGTGGGGCTTCTAGTATCGCCTTTTCCTTGTCGGCTTTACCAGGAATTAAGGCTTAACACAACTTCCGAAGTCTAGAAATCAGTCAAAGACCTCGAAAGGAATACTTCCTATTGATATTACACAATAATACATAAGTGCATTATATGACGTTAAAATGTCATTTCAAATACATGAATTTAAAAAATAATTTCATTTAATTATATTAAAGTTTTATATCAAAATTGTAAAGTTTAATGTATTTTTAGTTATCTTTATCAATTTTTTATAAATAAAGTGATGAAATATTTAATATTTTGATTTAATAATAGTAAATTGATTAATTTTTGTGCAATTCCAGAGGATAAAGTGCGGTTAAGCGAAACTCGGGCGTCAAAGTCTCAGTTTCGAAGCCCGGGTTTCTCACGTAACTAATACCCCACAGTTCGCCAGAATGAGCTTATTGGTTCCCTTTAATCTGGTGGCTTTGGTTAAGACCCGGCTTGCACTTGGCCAGCAAATAAATTGGTAACAATTCCCAACTAATACGGTACAAAAAGGGCGCTAGAAACGAAACGTGCAACGAGCAAAAATTGCAGACGAGCCGCGAGAGCAATTTGTAACGGCTGCATCGTACAACGCGTTCGAAGTCTTTAAAACCTGCGAGCAGTCGAAGGAGTTGATCTAATTTCATCCCCTCGCCGAATATCCGGGGGTTGCATTATAATAGTGGAGATAAAGCAAACTGGATATCCCGGGGGGTAAATTAATTAAGAGCGGCTACACTCCCGAAGATGTTTGCGTTTCTTAGCGAATACCGTTTTATATTATGTGTACATAGAAATTTTAAATATGAAAGTTGATCATATTTGTTGCGGGGTGAATGTTCTTGGGAGTTTTCACGAGGAAATTCCGACGAAATCTCTGCGTTCCGATCGATGGAAAGGAAAGTTAGCCGTTTTGTAATCGCATGAATAAATTCACAAAATGATTGAGAATTTTATCCGTTTCGACATTTATAAAAGTTGAAATCGCAAATCTGTTTTTTATTTAATTGATTAAATTTATAAATATTCTGTTTTAAAATACGAAGTATAATATATATTTTTTTAAATATAAAATATATTAAGCTATTTTTTTTTTAAATCAGCTTTGACACCACTAATTATTCATAAATCTTTACATCATCGTTCTCCTATTGGTTAAATTCAACGATTCAACAATTTCTTCATCCTAGAATACCTTCTTCACTGAACACAGATGGCAAAGGGTTTGAACTGGAGTGAAAGTGAAAGTAAGAGTGATATATACACGGTTAGAAAGAGAGGTGTTAGGCTGCCAAAATGCCATCATAATTAATCATAAGGCTTCGGGGGGGTGGTTGGGCGTGTTTACAAAGCGATTGCGTGAAATAACATTCACTCGAGTGACTTGTTGACTTATTATGGCACACCACCCCATAAGACCCCCCGCCGATCAGAAATAACGATTTTAATTAAAAACAATAACGCAGCGAAACGTTATTACTTCGTATTGTTCGTCGTACACGAACGTGTCTGTGTTATTTTAAATTTGTGGTGAATGGGAAGCGTGCGATTCGGTCTAATTTGGGAAATGTGTATGTTAGCGCTTTCTCGGAATTGGGCATTTATTATCTGAATATTTTATTAGTGTACGAGGAATTTTTTAGTGATTAAAAACCGTTTCGTCGAAATGAAAAATATTGTAAAATACGGCGGTCGTTTAAAAAATTTATTACGGAATATTATCAATTATGTTCTGAATAGAAAATAATGATACTCGGCTTACGCTAATTTACTTTTGATTGCTTTTATACTGGGAAAGTTTCGGAAAATTCTTCGAAGCGAAAAATGATTCACTCGTCATATATCAAGGCAAACGTCAACCAATTGTCGGCGCAAATATCGTACTAAATTCGCATATGAATCAGCGAATAGAATGTGCAAATCGCGAAAAGAACTCGAAAAATGATCCATCCGTTTTTATAGGATAACTTTTTCTTAGAATCCACCCCATGCGACCCAAATTCAACGGAAATCGCGAGAAAACCTTGTTTTTCTTATGATTATTTGTTTACGAACCGTAATTTTTCGGACGATGTTATCCGATATTTTCCGTGTTTACGAGGAAAAAAACCCGGCCATTATTCTCATATGAAATCGAATTTTTCTTATTTTATTTTTAACACGGATTACATTTCGTGTTTCCACGAAGCGTTTCCGATACGCGAATAGACGAGCACGTTTTCAATAATACAAAAACTCGTAATCGAAAAATTGAAATCCGAAATCGATATTGGAGAACAAAAGTTCAACACACACACATCTAAATTAGAATCATCGAATCGTCAACGACAATTTGAATTAATTAAGCCAAATCGTCTGTCCGTTTCATTGTTCAATTAAGTGCTCGGAATTGAACAATCAAAAGCGTCCCTTAATATCCGTTCCCGGTTTGAATGCAAATGCGAATCGCTCCTTATTCACTTTTTAATAGTTCGTAAACGTGAAAAATAATTCAACGTGCACGCATATAAAATCATAACTGTCGGAAATGGTTTTTTAACGGGCGATTTGTTCTCTTAATTTTCGTTTTAACGGTCACGCGAACCTTTAATCGTTCGTGTACTATTGTCAACGGGTTAAAGCTAACGGATTTTTTCATTTAATTTTTCGTTCGAATGTACACATTCCGACTTTATCGAACGAGCTTTCGTCGAAATGCGATACATTAATAGTTTAATGAACACCAAAAAGTGGTCACGAGGGGGTTGAACGTTTAGTCGCTTGAGATAAGGGTGCGATTTCGTGAATAGAAAGAAATGCGCGATAATCCAATTTTCGAACACAGAATTGGACGGAAACTATTTCTCATATTTATTTTCGTACTTCGTGGAATTAAATTCACGATTATTTTTATTGTAACGATAGACTGTTTGTTGAAAATTGAGATATTGTGCCATAGATAATCAAAGTAGATTTGCTGATTTTTAAACTAGTTAATATAATTATTTTATAGTATTTACTTAATTTTTTTATTGCGAGTATGTATAATAGATTCTGATTTTTTTTTTTAGAAAGTTTCAAATATAACTGAATACATGAATGGGGTCAATTCAGCCACAGAGAATATTTAACAAAAATTTACTTCACCCTTGTACGAGGATATATCGTGAACATTTCCAAGAAAACTCTTTGCACCAGAGAATGTCAAATTTTCGCAGAAATATCCCATGGGATGTACTCTTCGACATCGTTGCCCTTTGACTCGGATGAGTCACATTTTTCCTTGCTACGCAAGTAAGAAGAGTTAAACGACGCGTTATGAACGCGAAAACACACCCCGGGGGGTGGGCGATGACATTTCTAGTTATTTTTAACATAGAGGGGCACGCAAATGGCGAAAATCTTATAGGGGGTCTTCCGCCGAAGCAAATTGAAACTTAATACCGAATCTATTAGCGGATCGGACTCAGAAATCAGGGTTGTCGAAGACGTTTTTATGACTATTCGAAAATTTTCGATATATGTGGAATAGAATTTACACAGAGTTTTAATTTGATTTGATTTTAATACAAGTTTAAATATCTAGTAAGGTTTTTGAGTATTAAACGTATTTGCAAGGTTTTAGATGTTGAAATCGTGTCCAAAATATCCACAACCCTACTGATGAGTAGGTCCAAAATCGGGATGCATTTCTTTGCATGGGGGAAGATGTGCACTTGAGTGCAGTTTGATTCATTGCTTTCGAATGCAGCGGGGCCATTAGCAGGCAGTTTGCTGCACTTACGCATGATGGGGACTTTCTAGCCGAATCAGAAACGCTTCTAATGGGGGTAATTGCGCGTGCATCGAAAAAACGCGAGAGTCAGCCGTTAAATATTTTTTTAAATACCGTTCGTTAACGGGGAAGTGCCCTTCGGGGCGGGTTTCGAGTGTGGGCTTGAAATGATATAGAGGTGTGACTGAAAGTGGCATTATTCAGATTGAGTGTGGTTTAACGTGCGCTTTTGAAATTCAAGATGCATAAGGGATTTGTTTAGTTTTCGGCAATTTCATAAGCAGTTCAATTTCATTTGAAATATTTTCAAAAGTTTAATATGTTCAATCAATTGAAAATATATATATAATTTATTTTAAAATTGATAATTTATCGGATCGAAAGTTTCATGATTGGACTATTGCTGAAACGATGAATTTAAAAAAAAATGAAAATATTCTGTTTGACAAAAATAACAAAAGTAATTCAATATATATTTATTTATGGACAGACCAATCCGGACATCAAAATTTGGAAATTTCAAACAAAGCAATTTCGCCAGCACTAATTGACGTGTAAATTTTCGCACAATATCGACACGTACGCTCAGAACAAACAGCCGAAAAACACACACCAATAAACAAACGAGACATGCAAATTTGACGCTCACAGTGCTGAAACCGAAAAAAACACGTTCGAATGTTAAAAAAAAAATCAACAGAACAAACACATTACAGAGGACAGGTGAGTGAAAATTTTTACATAGGCCACGCGCTGTTTGACGTCTCCTCGCGGAGACAGAGCACAAACAGCATTACTCTGGGCAAACTTTTTGGAGAGCAAACTATTAGAATCGAATTACCGCACTCGGTCGTGAGATGGGCTGAGGCCTCAAGTCAAATATTGGTTCGGGTTCCCTGGGTCGGGTATGCACCGTTGCCCTCTATTTGCCCAACAATTTTATAAAATATGAAAAAATAGACCCGGACCTCTTCAGCGGGGGCTTTTAGATGCCGGCAGAACTATGCACTTTCTGGATGGGATGGTAAATATGATATTTTTTTTCGAACGTACTCTTGTATATAAAGAAGTCTTTGTATATGAGTTTTTGTTTTATAATCGTAAGGACGAATCCTAAATGATGCTTTGAATTCTTCGATTTAGGATTCGAATTTGTGTACCTGGTCGGGAACTTCTGGCGAAAATAAAATAAACGGAGGTCTGTGTGTCTATGTGGGGGGGAAAAAGTTTGGCGTTCGGTCGACCAAGTTCGAGTGTTTCGAGGAAAAAGAATGAGAAAAACGGTGAAAATCCAAAGATTTTTCCGGGCGGAAAAGTAAAGTCGGACCGTCTGGTTCTGGTCTTCCGGTCGTCTAGTGCTAAATAGTTTTTGAGTTCCGTTTCCGGCGGCGACTTTATATCGCGTTTCCGCACTTTTCACATGGTCATTCCATTGTTGGCGTCACAAAATTTTCAATATTTCACACAGAATATAAAAGAGACAATTTTCTCATTCGAGTCGTAACAATTTCCTTATATGTTCTTTTTCATGTATCAAATCGAAAATTCTACGTATTATATTTTATTTAAAAAAAATCGAAACGTATACTTTATACTTTATAATAGTTCAATAGTACTCTATAGTTCCTAATTTTAAATTGAATTATCCGATATTTTATAATAAATAGAATTAATCAAATTTTCCTGCATAAACAAACATTTTAGTTTCGTACCTTCCTCCGAAAAAAAAGGACCGAGCAACAGCATAGGCCCAAAGTACAGAAACTCTACCACCCAAAAGCCACCCACTTTATAGGGGGAGTGGTCAGACGAGATAGATGCGCCCCTTTTACCAGCATTAATCTTTGGTGTACGAGGCCTTTATATCCCCCCAGAAATACTCGAACATATATATAAAATGTACTGTATGTACTCAATTCGGAACCCCGTGGACCTGGCTGGGTTCCACTCTCCGCTTATAATATAAGAAACGTGGAAAAAAAACACGTACAACCCCAGTGGATACGTACAAAACGGAATTGCTACCGGCCAAGATTGCCCGCACTAAATCAGACCGTTTGCACAAAAAACGTGCTCGAATCAGTGAAAGTCCGACAAATTGAAATTATTTTTCAAGGGAGATCTACCGTCCGGAGTGGACCGTTGTTTGCGTCGCGTTAGTGCCTAATTTGATCCTTTCAATCAGAGAAATTTATTGCATCGTTGATGAAAATTAAATCATACATTTTCCGTTTCTTTATACAACCTTTAAATGAATGTTACATTTTCATTCCAATTTTAAAATTAATAAATTTATTGCAAAATCATTTGCAGGAGAAGTCAATGCGATTTATGGCTATTCAAGAGAAATTTTCAATTGATAAATTTTCTTAAGCATTAAAAACGAGCAGAAATTCTTACAATATTTCACCTTACAAAGTGTACCTGCAACTTTTTTTATTGGACACATTCGTCAAAGTACATACCCGAGACGAGTGGCCGCTTTAGTGGTCGTTTAGTTTCCAATAAGCAGCGCACACAAAAGAAGCCTACAAAGTATCGTCTCGATTATTTATTTCTTGTAAGGTTTTTCCATTTCGTGCGACAATACTATCCAACTACTGTTGTACGAAGGGGGAGACCGTTGTCAGTTATTGATTTTATATTTTTCAAAGCGACATTGATTGTCTTGTATAAATAACACGGAGGACCCACTCTCGTAACAAAGCCAACAATCTCGGTATGAAGAAAACGTCACGTATCAAATGATTCTTTGTATCAAAACATTTTTGTACCTTTTCATATAAAAAGGTTCGATTTCATTTTATATTAAAAAAAAATTCATTCGTCTTATCAACCACAAATACATATTGATCTAATTGTAGAAATACACAACGTATTATTTTCGTATCTTGTCAAACAACTTGGCTCTGTTTGAGGATTTCGGTTGCAGGATCTGCGAAATTTGCACGCTCTTAGAAACCGCGGGAATTATTGCCACGGCGAACTGTGAAAATTCCCCATCAATTGTGGCAGTTCCATGGCAACCGTCACCATCCTTCCTCCTGCTTGTCGTACCACAATGGAGTTCCTTTGATCATTTTATTAGCGGCTTTCCCGCCGAGGCTTCGTTTTCGCTGATTACGCATATAAACCAGCTTCGGATTCCGCACAAACGACAAGATATCTTCATCTCGGTTGTCTGACGAACGTGTGTTTCGCGAATCGATAATGATATAATTTGTATATGTTTACGATCATTCAAATTCATTGTTCAATGATTTAAATATGTTAGAAATACGCAAAATATTCATTTGATGTTTTCGTTAATACTGCTTTGAAACATTGACTATTTGATTCGATTTATTGGCGTTTAACAAAACGGTCATCTATTCGATGTTACAGTACGAAGTCCCTTTTGGGTTTCATTAGGTAATGGCACAAAACTGGACTAATTTGATAACGTCTCGATTCAATTATTCAGTCGACTCTAATGCATATTGCACCCGCGAACAATTTCATTCGGACTTTCTCTCTTCTTCGGCTGTTGTTGGTTACTTTTTTTCCTTGGCTTTTTGTAGCAATTTAGCACTATCGACGGTAATTTAACTTGTTACGTGTTTGTCCGTTTTTAGTCCGATTGCTTCCGCAGAAGGTTCAACCCTTTTATCGTGATGCACGTTTGTGTCCCGAAGTTTTATATCTGAGGCCGCTTTTTTTTACTTTTACTTTATAGTTCCGTTGGAAAGTTTATGTGCATTGCTGAAACTAGGTTATGGCAACTGCGGAAATTCTATGTGAGTTGTGGGCGAATATGATAACGAGATTGTATCGATACCGAAAAATGTATATTCATAAGGTGTTTTTTAAATGTATGGCTGAGGCCAAGATAAATCAGATGTGCTAGAACTTAATGATTTTTGAAATTTAAAACGGTTGGTACTTATGACCTGGTTGTGTATCTGGTCTAAAATTAAAGGAATGATTTTATAAATAATTCTTTGAGGAAATTAATGAAAACTATATAGGTTGTATATAGTAATGATGTTGATAAATAGTACTTATTGTTAGGCTATAAGTTTATTTAAATTTTTACATACAGTAATATGATATGCATTTGAAACTCTTATATTCGCATAAAAAAGTATTTATAAAATAACACAAAAATAGGGGGAGATACTAAATAGAAAAATGTCGGTTGCCGCATTTAAGTAGGAAAAAAAGAACGCTTGAGTACTGAATTAAATCCGCATAATGCGAACAAAGAGCGCGTCCGGATTTCCGCATATGAATAACGGCGAACATAAAACGATGTCGAAGGGAGCGTTCGTAATACTTTCATCGTACCTGGGATCGGACGATTTCGTACTTTCTGTATACGTTTTGGGCCGATTTCATATTTTCCGTATATGTATGCATTTTGGGGCCCGCCCGTGTATCCTCTTAACGGCTAAAAAATAGGGATTTTTCCTGCTTTTCCCCGTGCGCGGGAAAATCGCCGCACGAATTCGCAGAGCGGACCGAAAAAATATGCTCGGGTTGGAAAAAAATGGCGATAATGCTCTCGGATATCGGAGGAAAAATAATGTCGGAGGGAAAAACAAGGAATCTCATAAACCATATCGATACAAGCCTTTTCACTTTTTTACCGACCGCTGTGAAGGCTCGGTTTTTCGACAAGTTTTGCATTCTGTCAGCGGGACGCTTATGAGAATAAAAGTGGCAATGATTTAAATTTCATATCATATTATATAATCTGACAAAATGGATTTTCATGTCGTTTCAAGGTTGTACATTTTGTTGAATCATATCATAAATTATTTTGTAACACGAATACAAAAATATACCGTGAATAAAAATAAACCGAATTCAATATTTAATATAAAACCGTACGATAATTTATTTTTATTTTGACTAATAAAAGTAAATTTAACGCCATTGAATCGTTCTAACTCTTGCGAAACATTTATATTATAGTTACCGAAGCGATATCGGGAAATCGCATATGGATAGCGTATTTATTTTAAAATTGGTATGCTTGAAATTTATTTTCGTATCGTTCAAAATGGAATGTTTTGGTCTGCGATCACGTTCTGCGGATTGCAATGCACACGGCTTGCAGTTTGCATATTTTCGGTACATACGTGTATGCGACTTGCAAGTGCGAGCTAACGACAAGCGTAAAGATCATAAATTTATGACGAACACATAAAACAACCTTCTCATATATGGCAGAGGCACGTGCATCGATCGTAAAAATAATATAATTAATAATAAATAGAAATCAACAATGAAACGGTCGTATATTCTCTTCCGATGAATTATTGTTGCGATGTTATGATTGAGGTTTTCATGGCCAAATAAAATTTATAATTGATATATCGTACAAATATTTGTTCTTGGTCAGTGCTATAGTTAAGATAAATAGCAACTGGAAAAAACTGTCTTTGCGCGCACACCTCTCCCTAGTTTTATAATTTTAATATCAATATATCATCAAAACTGATGCACGGTCCCATTTTTCTCAAACGTGCGTTTTTCCACAATTTTTTCTCATACAACACATTTCTCCCTCGAGTCGATAAATCGTAAAGCGAAACGATATAGCTCGACGACACGTACTGGACGCTGCAACAAAACGCCATAACACAAAGCTCATAAAATCATTTTGCGACGATAAAGCGAAAGCGCATTCATAATGCGACATTATGCAGCGGGCGATTCGCTCGAAAAAATAGCACCTTAACATTTAGCGACGAAACGAACGTGCAAAATTCGATATGGGTGCATATAAACGTGCAGTCGGGGAAACAATGCGTCCTGCGAAATGAACGTGCGCGATCAAAAGGATATTATTCGTGGTTGGAACAATGAGAAAAATGCGCGGTTCCGCTTTGTCAACGCTGCCCATTGTGAATATGGGGTTGCTTTTGCGCTTCGGAGAAAGGAAACTGTGATTCTCAAATTGATATGTGTTTTTTTTTACAAATCATATATCTGTGGGATTTTAATCTGATGTTGAAAAGAGAAGAAAGTCGTGTGGTGGTCGTAGTCGGTTTTTTTCTGTAAGACAATTAATTGTAGGCGTCACAAATGTCGCAATTCAAACGTCCCGTTTGATAGATTTATTCGCATTTCAACGTGTCGTTATGCATACAAACTTTTAAATCGGTAGCAATATATTTTATTTGAGAGCATTAGATGCATGCGTGGATTAAATTGATTGTATTAAATTTATTTGAATGAAAAAAAAAATCATTTGATATAAATTAAATAAATAATCTTATTAAATTGTGTAGAACTCTAATTAAATATATGCTTTATAATGGTCAGTTGTCTAGGAAAATTTTGTTAAATCTATAAATTCACATATCGACATCATCATAACATATGAATCATGTCACCGGTAATGTTTTTTCTTTTTTTATTGAATAAATCTATACTACCGATAACAAGGTAATTTTTTTAAAAATATGTACATGATTTTGAAGAGCAGTCACTTCCACTTAAGGGTCTGAAGCATCTCGATTGTATAGTTAAATGAATTTTCAAATATGGATATTTTTATAATCGTATCAAGGCTCGAAAGACGTTTTTGTAACTATAATTTCAGAAAATATGTCTGCTATGATTATTTTTTTGAATGTGGAAATTCCTATATTGATTCTCAATTTGTTTAATTAAAATTTTTCTTGTAAAACCCGCGGGTCGGACTGAACAGACAGCAGGTCGGATTTGAGCCGCGGGCCGGAGTTTGTTGATACCTTCTTTACACGAAAAATATAATATATTATCATTTTCTTACGATTTCGTGTGCTATAATGTATTTTCTAATTGTTTTAACTTCACTGAATACAAAAAAAAAATCATTTAATATAACTAAAATCGAATTTTGCCGAATCGCAACTTACGTCACCTAATCTCCCCGCTCTTATCATGTAACTTAATACCGAATATAAAACACCCAATTTTAACCACCACTCAACTTGAAAAAAAACCAATACATAACAAAAGTCGATCGATCAAGAAACACCCCGTTCGATGGGCGGGATGGGCGGCCGATTTAATTAATAAGTTTCATGCGGCCGGGAACACACAATAGAGATTATAGCGTTCGCGGGACGACAAAAACG
>JAOXNN020000064.1:488605-502390 GCA_028571205.2 Hydropsyche betteni | reverse complement strand
AATTAAATATATGCTTTATAATGGTCAGTTGTCTAGGAAAATTTTGTTAAATCTATAAATTCACATATCGACATCATAATCACATATGAATCATGCCACCGGTAATGTTTTTTTTCTTTTTTTATTGAATAAATCTATACTACCGATAACAAGATAATTTTTTTTAAAATATGTACATAATTTTGAAGAACAGTCACTTCCACTTAAGAGTCTGTTAGAAGCATCTCAATTGTATAGTTAAATGAATTTTCTTATATGGATATTTTTGTAATTGTACTAAGACTCGAAAAACGTTTTTGTAACTATAATTTCAGATTCTCTGCTATGATTATTTTTTTGAATACGGAAATTTCAAAATTGATTCTCAATTTATTTAATTAAAATTTTTCTTGTAAAACCCGCGGGTCGGATTGAACAGACAGCAGGTCGGATTTGAACCGCGGGCCGGAGTTTGTCGATACCTTCTTTACACGAAAAATATAATATATTATCATTTTCTTACGATTTCGTGTACTGTAATGTATTTTTTAATTGTTTTGACCTCACTGAATACAAAAAAAAATCATTTAACATAACTAAAATCGAATTTTGCCGAATCGCGAACTTACTTTACCTAATCTCCCCGCTCTTATCATGTAACTTAATACCGAATATAAAACACCCAATTTTAACCACCATTCAACTTAAAAAAAAACCAATACACAACAAAAGTCGATCGATCAAGAAACACCCCGTTCGATGGGCGGGATGGGTGGCCGATTTAATTAATAAGTTTCATGCGGCCGGGAACACACAATAGAGATTATAGCGTTCGCGGGACGACAAAAACGTCGCAGATTAAGCTAAGCCAGAACGGGGTTGTCCCGTCCCATCCCGTCCCATCTATCCTAATCAACGTTAATTGCTTTTATCAGAAGCTCTAAATGCCGGGCGGACATGTCAACACGAGGACACCCACGGATCGTATATATTATATTGTATGCTATAGGTTTCTCAAACTTTTATTTGGATTAGTTTTCAGGTTGTTGAAGGATGTTTTTATTTTAGCGGTAATTTTTATCATTATTGTCATACGCAATGTATATAACGTCCAGTGTATGAATATGAATATATGATATTTATTGAAATTGTAATCTTATTATATAAAAAAAAGTTAAATTTTAAACATTTGAAATCGTCCCAAAGCCAATGGTTCGTTCATGTACAGACTGCATCACTTGTCACTTAACTTCATTGATTGATGGGAACCATTCTTACAGCAAGGTTAAGATCATTAAATGTAAGAAAGATAAAAATAACTATTTTTATACTCCATTTAATTGATTGTGAAATGATTCAGATACTCAACAGATTTATATGTATAGAAAATATTTGAAAAAAGTTCTAAGATATACGATATATATATACGTCACAAAAAATTACAAAACAAACATAATTAAGATAAAAGTTCGTGGTAATTATATTATATAATAAGTAAAACAATGAGATATATTTGTTCAATCCAAAAAGTTGTTGAAAGATTCAATGAAAATAAAACACTTCGTATGTTCAACACGAAATGCTTCAATATTGCATAATGCACGAATGGTTTTCCACCCAGAAGTGATTCGTTAAAAATTTAAACAAAACGCTCGATCGTTTAACGTAAATAAATTTTTCAACAATATCGTATTCGATATTCCCAGAAGGACGGGTATCGTATAATCAGTTCCTCTAAAGGAGGTCTCTTCTTTATCGTGATTGAACTCTTCGACGGCCAGGACATCTCAAGCTGTGGGTCCCCAAAGGTCATACAAACTCGTCCAATATAAATGTAAATGGTGGATACGTATGCGAGCTTTTGAACTGTGTCCTTTTTCTTCCGCATAGCCCGCTTTGCCTATCTGTCTGTGGGACATGAAGACATCGACGTTTTATTTATACGTACATATTTTATTTGAATGTGCCGAGACGAAAGATACTTTTACATAAAGGATTCGTACATGTTTAAACGATCGGATGGAGATTCCTGAATTTACGATTGTTTCATTTTCTTTTTACAGATTTAAATATAGGATTTAATTAAATCTTCAATAGGCATATCGAAACCTTTAAAGACACTTATAAAGGGTCGACTGAACTTTAGACATTTAACAGACCGAAACCCATTCAATTTTATATCTTTTAAACGTGAACATCCCTCAACACAAACAACCAAATTACCAGATTTCCGTCGACGGGGTCGGTTTAACTCAAACGACAATATGACGATGGGACTAAATTACTAATGTAGACCGTATGAAGCTTTAATGGAACGCCATGGCTGAAACGGTCCTGAATTCAGGACACGGAATCAAAGCTCGAAATAAAATATTCGCGAGGACGAAAAGTGACACGTTCACAACTAGGCAATATCTAAGCGAGACGGATCCCTTTTCGGTACATGAATTTTTAAAGGTTCTGTGCAATTTCTTGCTTGTATGAATCGTCTGATTCAGTTGTGCTCAAACTAAGAATTATTCTTACAAAATTTTTGATTGGAAAATAATTGAAATTGAATCGAGTCTTATAAAAAATTTAAGATATGTTTCATTGTAAATTTCAAATATTTCTGAAAAAATTCATAGTAAATGTAAGCGTGGAACTATTCAAATTACATCAAAGACTTTTTCTTGTATATGGTTGTGAATCATCATTGTGAACATGGAAGTTTAACAATTCCTGTCTAGATCCGCACAGAATGCGACTTCTCGTCTCGTTCGCATCCCTCGGAATATTTTATTACGTCGTCCTTTATGCGAGAGATCGGCAGTCATGCAAGAATCATACGATTTCTCGCCGAGACCACTTTGCTAGATGTGGGTCGGGGAAAAGAAGCGATATCGGCCGTGTTTGTAACATACCGATATAAGACTAGTACGCAATATGAAAGTCGTCTTCAGCGCGTGAAAAACGCCCGTTTCTCGAACATTATCCATTCATGAGAGGAGGTTTCGTTTCAAATATTCAAAAAAGGCTCCTTTCGCTTCCCGTATTTACAAATCCTTTTCATTCTTCTTGCGACGTGCGTTTTGCGGGATGTGTGCGTTTATCAGTGTTTGAATTCGTGCGCGTTGTGAGATTGGTGTTCAAATCGGCGTGATTGACCATTGAATATATAAATATTGTCAATATAGAAAATTTAAAAGCCTTTTTATATGTCTGAAGATTTTTTGAAAACTCTCACATTACCAGACGATTTTAAATCGAATTGATTCATAATACTTACAATTAGTATCGGTAGATTCAACAAATTTCGATGATATTTAAAAAATGAATAAAAATTTCAAAATCGCGAAAAAATAGTTTATGAATAAATATGAGACGTGTTCGACGGTTGGAAAAAATATATAAAGGGTAAGAAAACATGTAAAAGTGAAGCTAATATCGAAATAAAATCGACCTGAAAGTTGTTGGTCACATGATTTATTTCGGTCGAAAAGTTTTTCGCGCGTTCGTGAAACTTTTCGAACATTTTCGCCCTTGCCCCTATACTGTAACTCGGGGTTGAAAATGATGAATGCGCATTTCATACGTTATCCTCGAAGGATTCATAAATAAACAATTCGCGCAATTTTTCTGAGAAACTTTCGCTCGATGAAAAAAAATAAAAGTGAAAAAAATATCGCCTACGATATGTCATCGCAGAAACGTGTTTATTCCACATGAAAAATTCTCTTCAAACTTTTTTACTTCGATAAAGAAAAAAACGAGCCAGCATAAATTTCAACCCTTATACTTTTATTTAGTACATAATTGCGTCGTCTTTTAAGTATCGTTTTCGAATTTGAATACATTAGATGAGAGTATTACGATTGTTCCTATTGTGTTCGAGGCCCGCATTCGGTTGACTCATGCAAAAATAAATAATCCCTTTGATTCGTCCCTTGACGATAGATTGTAATATCTACATTAATCACAATGAACATTTATGCGCATCTAATATACTAAAACGCACATAAATTTGATACGATTCATATAAAAATAAGGGTAGGTGTATGTCAGAAAATTTGTATGATTACAAAAATAAACATCCATTTTTTTAATATTACAAAATTTTCATCATATAATAATAAATTTAAATAAAATGAAGACTTACATGCTACTTCAATATAAGCTGATTGACTCTTTATCTGACCAGATCCTCCAGCCCAAGCTATACAATCGCATTTAAAACCATCTTTTCCGAAGAACTCTTCGACTTGATTCCTTGTTACGTTGCAATCAACTTCTACCACACGCACTCCAGTTTGAGGGTCAACTATGTCCAACTGGCTGGGGCATGACCATCTGACGCCATTACATTTGAAATACATCTGTCCGGAAAAAAAACCAGTATTAGATTTAAACATGAATCATAATCCCATTCGAAAGCTTTTACATACGTATAAGATAAAAGAAAATGTATTTTTATAATATAAAATTATATATAGACGAACTTTTAAAGGGTTAAACGTAATAATACCTTTAGGGCATTAGCCGCTCTGCAATGAAGAGTAGCCGGTTTATTTTTGATGATGAACGAATCCTTAGGCTCCACCAGGAACACGGGCAGATTATCCGAATTGGGTTGGAGCAGATGGTCAGATCCTACAGGACTCAGGAGGCCATGCGAGTCGTCGTCATCCTCGTGTCCCTTCGACGACTTCAGGTCGTATTCGTGGTCGTATTCTTGATCTTCTTCGCCGACTTCGACCGGCGGGGGTTTGTGGTTGGGATTGTAGGGATCGTAAGGTTCCGGATCCAGAGGGACGAGAGGCTTTAGCTCGTGAGACTCGTTTTCGGACTTGTCCATTTTTGATTTGTCCTTTTCGACGGCGGTCTTCTGGGACGAGGACTTCTCCTTTGATATGCGATGGTCCTCGATTTGATCTGGGATATGCTCCGAGACCAGATCGCCTGCAATATTAAAGCCGATATTAGAAAAGATTCAAAATTTATATAAGGAGAAATTCGCTTATGTGAATAAACCGGATAACGTCCGTATAAGATGGCTGAATATAATGCGATCCCAATTTATTTTATTCCATCGATAATTGTGCTCGGTTTTTTCTCATTTTTGAAAATCGCCCAGATAGCAATAGTAAATGCGATTATTCCTTTTAATATGATTCCCGTATGAAGTCGCCGTAAGCTTCAAAGCGGATTTTTGTTCAGCGGACCGAATGGAAACGGATAGATAGATAGTACACGTTCGTCTGGAACGATCCGAAGAACGACATGGAACTGGCCGTTCAATTATTCCTATCCAAATGTCATTCCTACCAGCGAACGTTCATAGTACACATGAAATATAAATCTGAACCGAAACTAGAACCACACCACGTATGAATGTGCAATGAGTGCATTTAGATCATTTGAATTTGGACGTTTCAATCGTGATGAGGAAAATGCGCCTGTCAAAATCACGCTCGACACTCGTTCGGTCACGCTAGAACAATATTAATATCGATGTTTGATTATCAGCGTATAGTTTCGATAATGTACGAGTAAATTTATACTGTGAATTCGGAGTAAAGGGACGTGTACGAAAAAATCGCGCACAAAAGCAAAATGAGGCTTTTTCGCAAGCGAAATGCAATTTCAGCAGACTGCGGATTTTTCCGCAAATGGTAATCCCCGAAGGATCGTATTTTCAAAATTGAAATTTGAATCGCATTAATGCTACGTCTATATCTATATAATGAACTGCGACGGAACTGTTTCGATTATTTTATGAGCTAGTGAAAAAATAATGATTTGATTACAACTTATCGAAACCCATATATACCATTTTAATCGTAAATGAAATTATTCAATATTTTATTTATTCTTAAATTCAATCAAAATGTGCAAACCCACGTGAGTAATGTTAGAATAATTTATGTACGATCGTGTCTAAAATCAACATTGTAGAAAATGTAAATTTTGTACGAGTCTCTCGTTACTAAACGATAACCGTGAACTCTTCCGCTGTGCTCGTGAGTGGCTAATTCGATTAAAATTCGCACTCGGCGCCAAAATTTCTGCGAATTTGAAAACTCGAATGCAGAATGACACTATATAGCCGCTACGTTTCAGCTTTCAGCGCCGGCTGCTTTTCACACTTCGTTAATTTCGCTGAAATATGAAGCACGTCAACTAGCTCGATCTCATGTCTGAGATAAAATCGTCAAGTGACGATTGCTCGGCTTATGAAAGCACATACGCGTTTATTTGTTTTTATTTCATGTATTTAGAAATTTATATCGTCACTATGAATCTCGAGTATATTAAAAAAAAAATCAATTCTAGATATTAAATTGAGGGTGCAAAGTAAGACATGCACTTTTCAAACGAGTTTCGAATTTTCTGGTCGCGTTCCTTCACCAAATGGCCGTTGCGGGAGATATGCGATAAGAAAACCGTCTTGTGCGTTTAAAAAGTTGAAAAAAATAATGGTATCCACAAGTATACTGAGAAGACTTGAAAGATCATTAATAATACTCATTCGTCGCCAGAAGGGCCACGCTCAATTTCAGTTTTACCCTTTCAGAGATACTGCACGTGTACTTTCTTAAGTTTCTAATTATTATTTCAATTATTGCATCCGTAGTTGATTCTATATTTAATGACTCGAGAAATATATTTTTTCTTTTGAGAAAAACGTGTACATAATTATTTTTAAGACGTCAACTTTGAGCTTCGATGTAGTTCGAGTATAGTTAATTGAAAACGAATGGATTTACTCAATCAGTTTCAATCATGCTCGGAATTATACACCACTATAATTTTAATCAAAATAGTTTTGAAATATTTCAAAATGAAAATTATATGTCATTCAGAGTACTGAGAATTTCAATTGAATTTTACACAATTTTCAAATAAAATCTGTGTTTCGAACTAAATTCAATTAATAAATAAAACGAAAATATAAATTATCAAAGAAATATAATATAATTAAATTAATTGAACACAATGGCATTTGACGGATGCATCAATGCCATCAACCAAATAAATTCAACCTCTGCTAATTATTTTATGAATAGTCAAACGTCATTCCGTTCAATCATAACAATCAATTCATTGAGACTTCCGTCCATCAATGGGTCGTCGTCGTTTCGCCCTAATGAAGACGAACAACCCACATAATTCCACATCTACCACACATACGAAAACACCATTAAAAAATCATAGGAATTCGCCATCGGAGCACTTCTTTTCACATCAAACGACCTATCGCTTATTGCACGCCTAAGAGCGAAGCGCATGACTAATTATTTTTAGTTTCGCCTCGCAGGAGCGTTTATTATCTTTGATCTTTTCGTAGCAGGGGAAAATTAAACATGTTCTTCATTAGTGAAGGAAGCACGTCCCCGTGAATCCGTATCCGATCCTGTGTCGTTTTTTATTCGGCGTTTTGTTTGTGAATTGTGTACGGTTTCGGTGCTTTTGATGTCGCGGATTCGTGACGCCGCTGATGGATTTAAATTAAATTTTAATGATTGTTTATTGGACGTGATGACGATGGGAACTGTCGTCGAGATGCAAACGTCGCAGATTTGGTGTAAATATTATTCGTATGAGGCGTCAGACAAAATGTGTCAAAGACGCCGAAAATTATGTTCGGTCAACTTGAAGTTTTATAGATATTTAAATAATCAAATTTTCAAACCAAATATAAGTTTTTGGGAACAATTTAAACGTGCTTTTTATTAAATAAATGTGAGAATTTGATAAAATTAATGTGCATTAAAAATAGTGTGTGCATTCGAATAATTATAACACTTTGAACATATAAAAATATGTGTACCTTAAAACGAATAAAATATGCATTAGAATGAATATAAATAAAGGATTGGCAACAATGTTAACCCGAATAGGGCGAAATACCACACAACTATTATTCCCTACTTTCATAATATTGTATAATTAAAAGAGGACCAAATTATTAAAATGTGATTTAAATAAAATAAAATTATAATTCGGACAAAAAGAAACGTTGACAGTTGTATTGTATTGTATATGGAAGAGGGTTTTACTCTGGCGTTATTTTCACCTCTTGATCATTTAATTGCTCAAATCTATTTTTTCTTTTGATCATTTCATATTTTTAAATAATAATGCCGAAAAATTTAAAATGATGCTCAATACGAAATTCTTTAATGCACATCGTATATTATTCTAAAGCAAAAATAATTTATTTAAGGCAAAATACTCAATCAAATCGCATCGTATATTTTTTAACGAACGATGCACATTTCGCTCAACTCCACACTACTAAAATTTGAGAACAGAATTTATACTATCCGAAACTGTCATTATAAACCGAGACATTAATTACCAATCAGTCGAACCGGCCAGTGTTAGCATTCGTGCGTAAATTTACATGAAATTTCTATGCATTTCGAAAACAGATGCGTCACTAGGGGTGCATATTATTCGCGCCGAACGCTAATGCGAACAAACAATAAACATTCGTCAGAGCTTTCCACGCTCCGAACAAATATAGGCTCTTTCGCAATCGACGTGGATTCCTGAATATTTATTTATTTATAAACGGGATTCTCGCATAAATGGGGAAGTTCGGAAATTTCACGGAACCATAACAGAATCGGTCTATTTTGGCCGTTCAAAACTACGCCCTCTCGTTATTGTCGCATTCGAACCGAAGAAACCACGTGTTGACGGTCGTTAATATAAATTTAGGCGTATGTGTTTATTTTTTCGCGAAACCCCCAGTTTTGAGGTGTCACTAAATCGGTTTACGTAACTAAATAAATATTTGGTGTTAATATTAGAATATATCGAAAGGTCTTGTTTTTTTAGTCGACATAGGTTTTTAAAGATGAATATGTAGAATATAACAATTCTGATTTCTTTGGATTTGTTGAAAATAATTAAATTTAGATAAAAAATAGACGTAGGCGATTAGAAATTTGCAAATCCTCTCCGAAATATTTGCACGTGTCGCACTCATTATGCGCGGATAACGAAATTAAACCGCGGATACGATAATGCGATTTCGATGCGTTCACCGATAAACGAGCTCTCTCATCAATTTCGAATTAAACGCTTCCCTGAAATGAATCGACGATAAAACCCGTATTCCTTCATGGCGAAAAAATATATAAATTAAATTTCATATTACTTTGTCGGCGACGATACGATATACGCGAGTTTACACTGCGGCTTCGAATCGATTCTAAATAAGGGAAAATGGTCGGGGATCGAATCTGATACGCGTTCAATGGATGATTGATGATCGACAAGTAACGACGTAATCAATACGAGATCGATCAATTAACTGCATGATCTATGATCTGGCTTTTTCATCGGATTTATTTACGATCGGATTTGGTTTATTTGAACCCACATGTTCAGTGAGTCGATCATTTTTGACTAAAATATAAATATCATATATCCTTAGGATTAGTTAAGTCGATTTCGATGATTTTTTTTGAAGCTTTTAGAACTGGTTGATTGAATGACATGATTGAAACGTCAGTCAATATAACGATTTTTTTGAATAATCTATGCGTTTTCTCGGAAGCTGCTCGATCGATCATCCGAGGAATTCGCATTTCGCACACAAACCTATCGAATTACCATCAAGAGGATGTCATCCCTCGAAATACCGCCGAAATGCCCAGTCATTTTGCAAAGTGACTTCGGTTAATGAGCGGTGACGCCCCAACCGTGTATCTCTCGGATACAAAGTGTTAACGGAAATAGCAACGAGATTCTGAAACGTCTGAACCGCGAAAAAGTGCGGAATCCAAAATCGAGTAAATTTCAATCTAAATTACAATGAGAATCATTTGAAGTATCTATAAATTGTCTATTTATATATAAAATTGGATTTTGAGGTCTCTGAGTAGAAAATTATATGATTATGAGCTGAAGTTTAGTATCTAGTATATAAAAATCATATGAAATTATATATGATATGAAATGGTTATAAATCAAACATCTCCAGATGACCATATGATACTGATCGAACGATGTTATGACTGACGTTTCTCAACATTTGAGCATTTGAAAAACATTTCACTCTTCGTTAGCCCGGCGCAGCACAAAGACCCCACGTGTATTGGATTGACTTTTGTTTGGCTCTCGATTTTTAGTTTTTGTTTTTTGGCTTTCGTACACCAAGAATGGACCCCACTGTTCTGTTTCGGCTGAATAAATAATCGGTCGGGTGTGTTCCCCTTTGTGTGCGTGTTTATAATAATTTTTTTTATACTTTATATTGGTTTTTTGGTGCACCGCGGATGTTAATTTAAAAGCGCGGCTCTCTGAATTGGTTACACCGCAAAGCAAACATAAATGAAAACTATGCAGTTGAAACGCGGTTTCGAAATTGAGTTCGACATTTGCGGTAACTAGATTGCAGTAAGGATAAAAATAATAATTGGCGGAAAAGGCACAATTTTTAGTTTAGGTTTCAATGTGAAATATGAAAAAAATTACCTTCGAAGTCGGGAGGATCTGATCCATTTCCGATTGCTATCAATAAACTGAACCAAAAAATTATGAAAAGACGCATTTTGAAATTATTGTTTGAAAACTAAATCATATTTGTGACTGATATTATATATTTGGATTCTTATATCATCAAATTTTCCATATTTTATAATTATTGTTGAATTGTCTGATTGTCGATTTCATGAATCTGAAACAAAAAGAAAAATTTATTAGATATGCAAAAAAAAATTTAAATTATTTATTAATGAATTTTTATCGTAGTTACGCAAATTTGGGCATTACTATAACCAAATTAAGTGATCGAATTGAATATTTTATATCATACAAGAAATACAAAATTTCAAACATCACAAATACAAAAAAAAAATTATGCACTATTCAATTCTCACAAATAAAAAATCTAATTCTGAATTAATCAGATCCGAAAAAAAACCCACCTCATCCCTCATACAACAAAAGTCTGAAATCCTAAACAAAATGGCCACTTGCACAACACGCAAATATTGCCAATGCACAATTCGCACATACACAATGCACACACGTGCCTATCGGAATTCGTGTGCACGTGCATTATCTGATTAGTGCGGCTTGTATATTCGCTTTTTATTGTTAACACTTCCGACGCTAATGACGAGGCGCAAAGCGTCTGTAGTCACGCGACAGATAAAACGTATATACGAAAAAAGGTTCGAATGCGCTATTCGGGTCACGAATGGGACCTAACCTAACCTAATCTGAGGTGATTTTGTGAGGTGTGGGCGGATTTTGACCGAGGCTGAGTCTCGTGGGAAGTGTCAGAGGAGATTCGATGGTTTTATGTACGATTGTTGATTTTTTAGTGAAATTAAAATATTAGATCTACAAATCACATATAAATTATATGGTTTTATTGAAATTCGTAATTGAAACAATTTGAACCGACACGAACTGCCGCACTTATCTTACAAGCTAAGTCGTAAATGTTTCATAACGAAATTGCACTGAACTGCATCCATACACGACATTGCACTAAAGTTGGCAACATCCGATAGATTCCATATAACGATATAATAATATCATGCAACATACAGACGGCGTTTATTTTGATTCCACTCGTGAATAAGCAAAAGGCATTTGAATCGAACGCTCGAGAGCTATTTGCGGAAATAAAATTTCGGTTTCATATAAAAATTGTACGTGAATTTCATAAGAATCTTTCATATGATGATGTTATTTTTATCAATTTTATCGAATGATTTTTTATATATAATATCGATCGAATTAATATTAGTGTATAATATAATGTTTCATTCTAATGATTAAATTTTAATGAAATGAGTGATTTATACAAGAACATTTGAATCAAATCTAAAAAAATTGTAGTAATTTTTTATATTCTTAAAAAATATTTAGAAAAATACATTTTTAAATTTCAAGCATATCGATTGTAAGTTGTTTTTAAATATCAAACTTCTGAACTAAATTTTTTTTTTTTATATTATATAACATAACACAAAATGTATTTGATAATGAATACTCATTAGTCTTTCACGCTTCGATATCGATACAAATTATCAGCTTGATTCTTTGATACGTACACGTATCATAAAATACGTCACAAAGGCAAAAAAGCCATAACCCAACCGAAGCTCCACCAAAGAAATTTCAATTAAATAACAAACACATATGTAGCAAAAGCATTTCGCGATATATAGGAGACAATTAAACGTGCACGCGAGTTGTTTTCGCGGTACTGTCGTCGTGCATCACCGTTGACGGTGTTTATCGCGCTGTTAAATTACACAATCTACGAACTGTCCCTCGAGGTGGTTGCTCAATTTGAATATTTTAATCGAAGTCCCTAAGGGATCCTGAATTTCATGTGTATGGCCGTCGCTCAGGACGGAGACTTCCTCATCGGTCTGGTTTCGTCTCGCCGACGATCGTTTGTTTCGTCTTCACGATAAATCATATTCACGTCGGATGTGTTAAAAGAATGCTTCTTCTAAATTTAAATGGTGCTATGAACTATAATAGTCTCGATGAATAAGGAAAATATTAATTTAATTCACATTAAAATTTATGACATAATGAAAGGTAATTTGGGTGTTCGTTTATGTGGAATGAAAGTGCTGAATGTTGGAAAATTTAATAAGTATCACAAGTTGGTTAGTCATATGAATGTATTTTATAAAAAAATATATAAATAACCAAAGTATTATATTATGGAGAAGTAAACCTAAAGTCATATCATTCTAATCCCGTAAGTGGTGTCGTATTTATGATGGTCCTTTTCGACTCTTAGTTGTGTTATGTTCGTCAACTTTTCATTATATTATATGTTTTGTATTATATTGATCACAGTTATTCTCAATAATATTATAAAATTATTTAGTTGGGAAATTTTTTTTAAATACAGAGGATGCAAAAAAGAAACTTTCCGAATATTTCAATTCATAATCGATATCATTTTATAAAAAGGGGATCAAAAATTTGACAGAAAAGTTCTAAAATAAAGGTAAAAATTATATTTCACACATATTAATAATTAATAAAAAAATTTTTTATCGAAAATTTCAACGTTCATTCAAAATACGGCTCGAAATTCTGGATATAATAATATACACTAACATTTTTATTGAGGCGTTTTAATTTAATATTTATAACAATTACAAAAATAAATCGATACATTTCATACAAAATTAAATACAAAACAATCATTTTTATTAGAAAAACGATTCAGAGTGCGGTCCATCACGTAAAGCACGAAAAGTCCTCGGCTCGTTCAAGAGACTCTCGTCCTATTATATCTAGTCGGAGCGAAAGCATGAAGGCGCGCGGAAAAGGCGGCTCGTTTCCTTCGAATCGTAAGATTTTTATCACATTTTTTACTTAAGGTAAACAGTGATAAAGGAGGCCATCCGAGATGGCCCCGAAAACCCTCCGGTGGTGGACCTCGAAGTATTTATGGGTGGGCTGCGCGAGACGTGAGAGAGGTTGGCAGCCTGTGATTCTCTCAAATCGAGGGTCGTAAACCATACGAAAATAAAAAATAAGTGCGCACCCCTTACCGCCTTCCAGAAAAATAAATAAAATGGAAAACATGTTGTGTATGAGGGATGTAGAATCAAAATTCGTTATATTGAAAGTTTGATTGAGTAGTTATTAAAAAAAATAGGGTGCCAATTATCGGCCCGGCTGAAATTTCATGAAACGTCAAATTGAGAAAATTCGTATTCCTAAAACTCGCTTCTAAAATAAATTTATGCTCTTGACGGTTGGCGCGCTGTGGGTCAGTTTGACAGCTGTCAATTTGACAGTTGTCAGTTCGAATTCGAGATC
>JAOXNN020000064.1:445666-467440 GCA_028571205.2 Hydropsyche betteni | reverse complement strand
GAGATGCAAGAAATACCAAAGGAAACACCCGATACTGGTGAATTAGAAGATATCAAAATTGATTCTAAAAACGATGATCCAATCGATACTCAATTTTGGGAGGCTTTAGATGTTGAAAACAATGATGAAAAACTTCGTTCAATCATCGAAAACTATGATGGAGATTTTGAGATATTTTTTCTAAAATATGAACAAACTGACAAGTCGTGCTTCGAAAAATTATGCTCGACTACGAAGATGGATAATTTCAGTCGAAGTTTTTTTTTCTGTCTCGGTAAAAAAAGCAATTTCAAAGACATAAAAACCAAATATTTATTGAAGAAGAATGAATTATTAAAATTTGCAATCGAATCTGAAAATTTCGGTTGCTTTTGGCGATTATGCCAACTAATAGGATTAGATAATGTCAACAGACTCGATGCGATAGATATGATCGATAAAAAATTGAAAGAAACGGAAGATAAGAAAAAAATATTGAAAATGAAACACACCATACGAACGTTGATTGTTTCGAAAAAAAAATTGACAAATAAAGAAAGTCACCATTTATTCGATTTCAAAAAGAACCATTATTCTGAACATACTGCGGACGTTTTGATCGGATTTGTGCCTGGAATTGAATTAACAAAATCAATCGAGAGGAGTTACGTACAAAAAATTCCTAAAGAAACCGATTCGATTATCAAATTGATGAAACATATTCAAAACGGCGACGAAACATCGTTCATGAAGGACATTAAAAGAATCCCAGATTATCAAAACGAGAGTTTTTCGAAAGATTTTCGAATAAATGGGAAGTTTTACACGATATTTCAACTATCGTGTGAAAAAGGATTGAAAAACATAATAGTAACCTTGTTGAAAACAAAATGCGATCCGAACATGACTACTAAATACAATGACCTTCCCATCACGTTGGCGTTTTTAAATTGTCGCCCTAAAGTTCTCAATGTCCTCATATCTGATAAAAGAGTCAAGTACAACAAAAATATTTTGTTGAATATGTTGAGGCATTTAATTCATAAAAAGAAACTGAACGGTTGTAACATCAATGACTACACTGAATGTTTAAACGTGTTGAAAAATAAAAATAGAGCAAGTGTAGTTTTCGCATGTTCGTTTTATCTCAAACTAGCAATAAAAATGAATCATGAGAGTAGTATATTGTTCTTGTTAAAACATGGAGCATCTGTTAATTTTATAGACGAATCGTTGGATGGAATTTCTAGAACTGAATATGTGCTTGAAAATTTGCCGCCGAAAATTTTCGAAGCTCATTTAGACGAATGTTTATGGATGGAGAATCACGACTCTCGTACTCAATATATTGAAATGAATTTCAATTTTTTGAAACCGATTTTGTTGAATGAAGAGTTTGATATTGAAAAGTTAAATTTTAATAATAGACCGGATAAAGAAAATGCTGAAACAGATTCGCATTTACGTTGTAGTTTGACGGATTCGTTATCGTGTTTATCGAGTAAGTATACAATGACGAGTGTAGCTGAAATGGATAGAATAAATGAAGAAAAAACTGCGGAATTAAATAAAATTAAAAACCGACCATATAACCGAAAGGGCAAAAGAAACAGGGCTAAAAGTGCAAATGAAAGATTGCAGTCAGGAACCGAAGAATCAATTGAAAACGAAGGACAATCACTCATCGACAACGAAAATTCCCAAAAAATCATCCCGAACACAGAAACTAATCAATTATCAAACTCAGACAACAACAAAATCCAACAGGCAAAAAGTAAATCGAGAAAACGCAAAAAGAAAAACTCACCCGTCGTCAAAAATGAAAAACCTCAAGAGAATGCGGAAAATTCCGAAGCTGACCAACCACTCGTAGAAGACACGTCCGAGAAGGTTCTATCAGAAATGGACATTTTGTTGAGGATATCGAAAGTGAAACGACTCAGACCATTCATCAAACATCCGGTGATTCAAAGTTTTCTACATTTGAAATGGCAGAAGGCAAAATGGCTATTTTGGGCCAACTTCTTGTACTTTTTCTTCTTTTGCGTTTTTCTCGTAATCCACGTTTTTCTCGATTCGACCGAAGGAGGCTACAATGCAGCTACGGTACTTTTATGGATTTCTTTGGTTATACTCATCTTTCGAGAGTTCATGCAAATATATAGTTACCCGATATTTTATGTGAAAAGCTATGAAAATTGGATAGAATTGATAACGTTCATGATAACCATATTGGTATTGGTTTTGAATAGTTATGAGGCGCGAGTTTATCTAAGTGTATTCGCCATATTTTTGGCATCTGTCGAATTTGTTATATTGATGGCCAAATTTTCGATGTTTTCCATTTACTATACTATGCTCAAGTCTGTGATATGGATCTTTTTCAAATTTATCGGTGCATTTTCAGTGATATTCGTATGTTTTGCGTTGATTTTCTATAAATTGTTTCACGAAGTCGAAGTTAAACCTAACCAATCTAAAAGCTCGAGTGAAACGGAACCTGAAGAATATAATTTTTTCCTAACGCTTTCCCGATCGATTTTCAAAACTATTGTAATGTTTATTGGCGAATTGGAAGCTGGAAAATTTAATTTCGATTCGTTTCCTGGAGTGAGTCATGTCATGTTCGTACTTTTCATCATTATCGTGACAATTGTGTTGTACAATTTTCTCAATGGTTTAGCCATCAGTGATATCCAAGTTATGAGAAACGACGCTGAACTTGTAACTCTTATACATCGTATACAATCACTTTCAAATTTGGAAACAGTTACTTTCGGTGCTGGAATTGTAGATGATTCGGACAAAATGAATATGAAGAAACTTTTGTTAGCGTTATTTTCAAAAAAATATTCATATTATATAAAAAGAAAGCCTTTTATACCTTTTTTAGCCAAGAAGATGTCTCTATTTCCCGACATTTATCCATTCAAAACTATTCGAATGTCTGTGAACCTTTCAGAAAATTTTATCTTGAGGTTATTCGATGATAATTCGACGAAAAAAAGTTCTAAGAGTTCTTGTAGCAATAAGAAGTTACCTAAAATGTTTGATATGGACAAAAATATTATGGATATAGCTGAACTGAAAATAAAAGAAAAATTTGAAAACAAAATGGAGTTCGAACGGAAAATGAACTTCGAAAAACGATTGAAAAATATTGAAGAAGTTCTACTGAAACATGATGTGAATTTTGCTGACATTCTTAAAATTGTCCAAACAGATAATGGAAAAAACTAAATAAAATGAGACTAAATAATTAACATTAATCAAAAATATTGAATTATTTGAAAAATTAAATTAATCAAAAAATTATAAGATAATTAGCTCATTAACATAAAAATATACACTTTCTTGTGCCATATTAAAATAAAATCATATTTTTATAAACATGAAGATCTTGTAATTACAAAAATCATAGATATTAAGAATGTTTTTCCAATAAAATATTGTATTTTCATAACTATATTGTATATTGGTAAATATTTTTAATGAACCGTTCATAAATATTATAATATATGCTTATGGTTGTGTAATTAAAACAGTTTATATAATATCAAAACAAAAATATGAAATTTTATTAAATTTTTTTTATACGACATCTTTAGAAATACCAATATTATTTTTCCTTGTGATATTAATTTTTATTTTGTTTCAACACAAATCAATAGATTTTTTTCATAAAGTACTGAAACATTTTATTTCTGTTATCAATGTCAACCTTTCAGTTACCCACTTCTAGACAAGGTCTCTTCTATAGCTTTTACACTCCAAATTCAACCTTATATAAATTAAATTTGACCACTTAAACTTCAAATTCTATCTTTTAAATTTAAAATTCTACCTTTTACGTACAAAATTGTATTGAATTAGTGAGTGAAAAATTCATGACTAATTTGCTAGTTTAGCAAAACTGATTTTGGAAATGGCATGAAGGTGTTGTTGATCCATATGGCTATTATAATACTTTTCAAACTCAAAACAATTTTTCAAAGTATCCGTATTTTTTTAAGGACTTTAATATAAATATATGATCCGTATTTACATGAAGTTGGTCAATTTGTATTTCGATCAGTTGGATAGGTATTGTCTTAATAAATATTCAATATTAAGAACATAAGAATAACAAAATAAGAACATATAAAAAATAACAAATAAAGATATAACAAAATAAGAACAACACACAAGTTGAAAGTTTTGGATTTTAGGCATATGGACAGACTGTTTTTTACTACTATGTGGAGCCTACCGAAAGCCAAGATAAAGCCAATTTTGATTTTCAATTTGTTAGATAGTAAAATATTATATTATAATATTTCAATAACGTATCTACAAATTTTTCGCTTAACTTTAAGTTTATTTATTTACTTATCTATTATTTTTGAGACAGCCTATGCTTTAAAAAAATGCTTCAAAAACTTATTGGACCCCCACGTTGTTCAGAATAATATATTGCAAATATCCTATATACAGACGATAACTACGTCCAATATATTCTCGCTTTAATTTTTCCGACACAATATTTGCCTAAAAATTTATTATTTTCAAATAGACAGTTATTTAGCATTCGCCATTAATATTAAAGAAAATTATCTAGTATATTATGATCATTTCCCTTCAGATTTCTTTTTATATCTTTTTCGATTAATATGTGCTATTATTTTTATTTAAATATTTCTGTGTGCATGTGGCAACATTTATTACATGGGACAGTTATAGATAAGCGTGATTTAGCAGTTTGTTTTCAACTGCTATGTACAGTGGACGTTACAATTATCAATAATCATTTAATAAACTTAAGTGTACTTTAATTTTTGAATGTGTAAAACCTTAATTACGAATAAAATTTCTTTTTGTACAGATACAAAGAAACCACAAGTTTTTATTCAATGAAAGACTTCTAATTATACCCTTAGATTCAATAACATTATATTAATAACAATTTATTACCGGTATTTTTTTTTATTAATTTACCGGTTTATTTATATCAATGAGGAGAAAAATTTGGTGTTATAAAAAAACTCTGAGTAACAAACAGTTGCCGATCAATTTTGTTGAATCAGTTGAGCGTTGGTCGTCAACGTGTGTGGTTTTTTCTTTGCAACGTGTGTTTTATAATACAAACAAACGTGTAAATTCATACAAAATGATTTCAATGAGATTCTGAGGGGAATGAGAAAAAATTTTGAGCTTTTTCAAAAAAACTATTGGATGTGCAAACAATTTGCCGAATAACATTCTTGTTTGAAAGGTGAGTTATTCTTATTTTTTGCCAAAAATTATATCATTCTTTTGAGAAAAATAATTTAGTTTGACGTATAAAGTTATCACATCAATATTCAATAACAAGGAAGGCTGGCAAGGCTCTTGCCTTGGTTTCAAGATTGCGGAAAAATCTGGAATCGACTAATTTTAAAAAATTATTTTTAACATTAAAAAATGACGAATAATTTGAATACCTCGTAATTTATTATTTTTTATTCAAATGGCTGAATTCGAAGAATATTTGGGAGCCCTGGTTGTGTTCGAAGATTAATAAATCGCAAATCCTTGCATGTGGTTCTTACTTTTTACATAATCATTAAGATGGTGTCAATTCGGTCAACTTTAATCGTATTTTTTATAATCAATATCTGTATTTACGAAATCGATTTTTGTTTTTATAAATACGCGTCTATAATTATCTATTGTTTCTAATAATAGTAATAAGTTGTTCATATAAATAATTTTGTTGATGATTTTTGAAGATTTCTTTTCTCGGGATTTGTTACGAATACTTATGTATTGTGGCTTTTTTTTCATGTGAATAATTTTAATTTTTATTATCAATATATTAATTAGTATTTTGGTTTTTTCCAGAAATATATTCGTAAAATGGCAGAATATAATATTTTGAATAACATCGGCGCGCAAGAAATACCCTTTATCGATGAATTTGAAGGAGTTACAGTTGTTTCTAATAATGATGATCCGATCGTCACTGAATTTTGGGAAGCATTAGATGAACGCGATAATAAAAAACTACTATCCATCATCAATAACTATGAGAAAAATTTTGAAATATTTTTCCGAAAATGTAACCAAACTGACAAGTCCTGTTTTGAAAAATTATGCTCTACTGAGAAGATGGACGGTATCATTCCTCATTTCTTTCACTGTCTCAAAAAAAATGAGAAAAGTGATTTCAAAGATATAAAAAAAAAATATTTAGAGAAAGAAAGTAAATTATTAAAATTTTTAATCGAATCGGAAAATACCGATTGTTTTTGGCGAATTTGTCATATGATAGGATTAATCAATGTCGACAGGTTTGAAGCGATAGGTATGATCGATAAAAAAATCAATAGAATGACAGATGAGGTGAAAATATCCAAAATGAAACGAATACTTTGGACGTTGTTACAGGAAATTTCAGATGGTGAAAATGACCATGTATTCGATTACGAAAAAAATAACTTTTGTTATCACACTAACGAAGTTATAATCGAATTTCTGTGTAATATTAAAATGTCAAAACCTACTTACATAAAAAATATACCTAGAAAAATCAATTTGATTAGGATGTTAAAAGACGATATTCAATACGACGACGAATCATTTATCGTGAGAAATATCAAACAAATCGAAGATTATCAAGAAAACAGTTTTTCCGAAAAATTCAAAATCGATGATAAAAATTACACAATATTTCAACTATCGTGCGAAAAAGGATTGGATAAAATAATAAAAACCTTATTGACAACAAAATGCAATCCAAACATGACTACTGAAAATAATCACTCTCCCATCAAATTAGCGTTTATAAATTGTCACCATAATGTTCTGAAACTCCTCATATCTGACGAAAGAGTGAACTGTGGCAAAAATATTTTGTCAAATATGCTAAAACATTTTATTTTTAAGAAGAAACTGGA
This sequence comes from Hydropsyche betteni, assembly GCA_028571205.2. Lineage (NCBI taxonomy): Eukaryota > Metazoa > Arthropoda > Insecta > Trichoptera > Hydropsychidae > Hydropsyche > Hydropsyche betteni. The sequence goes on along the minus strand of JAOXNN020000064.1, from coordinate 460,547 downwards.
CACTTGTAATATCGATGGTTTCAAAAAGTGTTTGAGCCTGTTGGAAGATAAAAATAGAGAAAATATGGTTTTTGCATATTCGATTAGTCTCGAAACAGCGATAAAAATGAAACAAGAGAGAAGCATATCGTTCTTGTTAAAAAATGGAGCATCTTTAAATGTTATAGATAAATCTTCGAATGATATTTCGAAGGTTGAATATGCACTTAAAAATTTGCCGCCGAAAATTTTCGCAACACATTTAGACGAATGTCTATCTATGGAAAAAATTCGCCCCGTAAATGATAATATTTGCTATGTCGAAATGAATTTTAATTTTTTAAAACCAATTTTGAATGAAAAGTTAAATATTGAAAACATGAATTTGAATAATGGACAAGTTAATGAAACACCAACAGACATCGAAATGCAGCCACTCATGGACAATGAAAATTTACAAAATATCATGCCAAACACAAAAAATAATCAATTATATAACAAAAATATACTCTCAGAAATGGATATTTTGCTAACAATATCGAAAGTAGAGAGACTCAGACCCTTCATCAGGCATCCGGTGATTCAATGTTTTTTACATTTAAAATGGCAAAAGGCAAAATGCCTATTACTGACCAACTTCGTGATATTTCTTTCTTTTTGCGTTTCTCTCGGATTATACATTCTATACGATTCAACTGTAAGGGGCTCCAGTATCGCTGAGGTATTTTTGTGGATTTTTTTGATTATTCTTATCATCCGAGAGGGTATACAAATATGCAGTTATCTGAAATTTTATGTGAAAAGCTATGAAAATGGGATAGAATGGATTACGTTCGTGACAACTATATGGATGTTGTGTTGTGGCGATTATGAGATGCGAGTCCTTTTAAGCGTTTTCGCCATATTTTTTGCGTCTCTCGAATTCGTTATATTGATGGGCAAATTTACACCTTTTTCCATCTACTATACTATGCTCAAGTCTGTGACATGGATCTTTATCAAAGTCATTTTTGTATTTTCCGTAATATTCATATGCTTTTCGTTGATTTTCTATAAATTGTTTCACGAAAACGAGAAACAACCAGATCGATCTGAAAATTCAAACAATGAGCAGCCGGAGTATAATTTTTTTCTCACACCATTTCGATTTATTTTCAAAACTATTATAATGTTTATTGGTGAATTGGAAGCTGGAAAATTTAACTTCGATTTATTTCCTGGTTGGAGTGAATTAATATTCACAACTTTCATCGTTATTATGCCAATTGTGTTGTACAATTTTCTTAACGGTTTAGCTATTAGTGATATCCAAGCCATGAGAAATGACGCTGAACTTGTTACTCTCATACATCGCATACAATCTCTTTCGAATTTGGAAATAGCTATTTTCGGTGCTGGAATTGAATATGATTTGGACGAATCAAATCTGAAAAATATTTTGATTAAGATAGTTTCAAGAATTTATTCATATATTATTAAAAAAAAACTTGCTTTATTTTTTAATATAGCTAAAAAAATGTCTCTCTTCCATGACATTTATCCATGCATTCAAATGTTGAACGAAACGAATTGTGACGATTATACGAAAATTTTCAGCGGCATAACAATAAAAAATTTTTTAGAGGAGGCATCTATGGACAAAAATATCGAAAAAGTTTTGTCACAAATACTTTCAAATGAATATTTATATTATTTAAAAAGGAGGAATTGTGTACATTATTCAGCTAATAAAATGTATCAAAAAGTAAGATCCAAGATAATGCGCGATGAACCATACAAACTCATTCTGAATCGAATCGATGATTTGTTAACAAAATTTAACGATTCAAATAAAAAATATTCAGAGAGGTTACCTAGAATATTTAATATCAATAAAGAAATTATGGATCTAGTTGAACTGAAAATAAATGAAAAATCTGAAAATAAAATGGAGAATGAACGCAATATTAATTTTGAAAAACATCTGGAAAATGTTGTTAAAAAAGTTCTGATGAAACATTATGTGGAATCCTTTGACAATGTTAAAACCACTCAAGTAGACAAAGAAAAAACCGAGTAATAAATGCATAAAACATACAATTATATAATAACTTACAAATGAAATGTCAAGTCAACCAAAATTTATAAATTAATTAACTCATGAGACTTAAAAAATAAATATCCTCTTTCATTGCATATTTTTATATGCACTATTTTTAATTTGCTATAAATTTTAATATTATATTATTAATAGAGTTGTATATAATTTTAAAGTTGTTTCAACTACAAAAATCATAGATATTAAGAATATTTTTTAATTATAATATTTTATTATGTTTCCATAATTACAATACATTGTAAATCCGTTTATGAATATTTTACACGCATGAATTCTGTAATTAAATTTCTTTTATATTAAAATTAAAACAAGAAAATGTATGTTTTTTTATGACAGCTTTGGAAAAACTAGCATTTTTTCCTTTCATTGTACTAAAAAAAAATTACTTTCATATTACATATAACATATTGAATACGAAAATTTTTAGAACAAAATCCCCTGAAATTATACAGACAAAATCATAAACTAGCATAAAAAATTTGCCGCCGAAAATTTTCGAAGCCCATTTAGGTGAATATCTATGTATGAAGAAAATTTCTATCAAGTATGATGAAATTGAATATATCGAAGTTAATGTCAATTTTTTTAAAACGATTTTGTTGAACGAAGAGTTTAATATTGAAAAGTCAAATATGAAAATGCAGAAAACTTAGATAGTTAATATCGAAATAATTTTTGCCAAAAAATAATTTGAAAAATATAAAATTTTAGGATTATTATTTTTTATTTAAATTTCGATGAATTTTGTAACAATTTGACACACATTCGAACAAATTTTTATGTGAGCGAAAAAATCGAGAACAGTAATAGTGAGCCGCAAAAAAAAAAAACGTATATTGACATTTTGCAATGTAAAATATGCGTTATCTCATTGGATCCATAATGCTGAAGCGCCGAAAAAATTGAATGGATTCAAATTATATTTTTAGGCACGAAGACTACAACGAACGATTATCGTTCAATTCTCTGAAATACAGGAAGACCAGGAAGTTCGAGGTCAATTTATATTGTATACAATATAAATTGATATTCTATCCTATCTTGCCTATTATCATTATAATGATAATAGGCAAGGTAGTCAACGAACACATATTTTTTATTTAACATTTTACCACTGCGATGTCAATTTGAATTTAAAAGGTGCTAATACAACGGACGGACGCCAATGTATCGCTCGAAAACCAACAGTTTGTGTTTTGAAATAAGTATCGCAATCGATCGATAGATGGACTAAATGTCAAGCTTGACAGATCGTATTTGCGTATATATCTCAGTGGTAACGGTACGTGATTACGAACCACGTGATTAAGGAAAAATTAAAATTAAGGAAACGTCAAATGTCTTATATTTGGAATCACTTTTTTGATTTGTTCTATTTACCTTATATGTCGTTGAGAATGGTCTCGAAGGAATTGCGTCCATTCTGCATAATATTTGTATATTTTACGCGCGAGTTACGATATGTCATCAAGTATTCGAAATGTATCATTATATATTTGGATATAATGTAAATGTGCTTTATAATTTCGTTACAAATCAGAAGTTGTGTCAGCTTGCACCAGTATACGTCAAAAGTAGAATTCAGTTTCTTATGAATAATTTCTGAGTTATGGGGGAGAATTAAATTCGGTGTTTATGAAAAACGAAAGCGTATAAAAATGTAAATACGTCGAATTGATATTCATCCGATAAGATGGATAAAAAAGGTCCGGTATTTATTTTATATTAAAATATTAATATAATATTATTTTATGCAGCCGACATCCATCAAAAGATAAAGACTTTCCGACAACATCGGAATTTCGGCTATTTTTTCCTTATCGCGTTTCCTGCAGAACACAAACTATTATATTATATATGAAAAACGCAAATCTCAAATATTCATCATATTGAACATTTCACTGATCCATTTACTGATTGTGCCTCTTATTTCTAAAACTTATAAAGACAAATACAAAATATATTATAACCTACAAAAAATAAAAGGAAAAAAGCTTCTTTGACGTCCGACGAAAAACCCTCTTACCCAGTAGAAGGGTGGCCAGGAAATTTCCATGGGGTTGACTAGAATTAGATGGAGTCGACTACCCGTACATCACACCATCAAATATTCATCAGTCTCGCGGGTGTCCTGAGTCCTGTCCCGACGGCAACATCCATCTCGGCCCCGGGGCAATAACTCGGAAGGACAACGAAATATTGCCCACGGGCAAAAAACAGGTGGCCGCATTAAAGTTTGTCCTCCATTTTCATCAGGAACTAGTTTAGGGACGTCACCGGACCCGGGAGGCTTTGCGTCGAATGGGCGTTTCGAGGATTGCGATATTCACATTAGTGCGCGTGGAATAATTAAAATTCGACGGGAGGAATGTTGAATTTTATAATTGGGGGGATGTTCGACGAATCGCGATTGTTTCGGGAAAACTTTCGGGCCGGAAAAATTCGGGATCGGAACGAGGGAAGTCGCGGGATGAAAATTTAACAAGGAAAGAAAATCGTAACGCATTCATTTGCCGCACTTGTTCGTTCGCATTGTTACGTTTTCTCTTTATGTGTATTTATATACCGGTGTATGTACTGAGAAGTTCCAGTGTTTCTCAATGCGGAACTGACGCTAAACCAGGAGAATCAATTTAAATGTTTTTGGAGGGGCGATGCTCTAATATGCATTAATATTTATTTGTTTGGAAAAAATCATTTCATATCTCACTTAACTTTGAATATCGATAAAAATAAATTATTCAAATATTAAATAAATTGTATTCAAGAAAAAAATAAAGTCAAAAAGCTTTTTAAGTAACGATATGAATTAAAAAGTTAATATAATATATGTATGAGGTCAATGCAAAAGTTTCGTCGTATTTTTCGACAGTCAAATACTTTTCTTCATTCTCCGAACTAAGGAATAACATCTTAAATCAAACTGTTTTATTATGTGAAGAATACTTCTTTTTCAATATCTTTTAAGTTTTGGACTAGCCAATGAACAATAAACAGCCCGTAGAAATTTTTAAAATTTCCAATAGTAAAGCGCATTTATGATATCATTCCCTACAAAAATTTTACAAAAATAATAACGCAACCGCGGCAATCAAAAATACTTATAATCTGTACAGTAAAGATCAATCAGTTGTGTTTTTCAAAATTCAGATTTGACATGTTACTGGCCATAATTAATTCTAATCTACGTCAAAATATCAGAATATGTCGAATATAGGAATTAACCGATAAAAAAGTGAAGTTTCAAAATACGATGAAACTTTTGCATTGACCTAATACATATATTACATTAACTTTTTTAAATTATTACATTAATCTAATTAAATTTAGCTCGTCCGAATTGTATGCACCCAAGCTAAGCCCCTTCAGATTTTTTTTAATTAAATCCGAAATCCCACAAAAAAGGATAATCGAGCACTACTATAAGTACACTTGTATATCCACTAACCAAGGGACGAATTGTCCAACTTTGCCCTACCATCCTCTTACTAGATGGAGGAGCGTAGTGTTGCCTCCACCGACGCCATACCAGCGTTCCTCAAAAGTCCCGGAAGGACGAAAACAATGTGCCCTCACCAGGCCCAGGACCCTTTTACGTAAGATAAATATCGCAAACGGAATTTACTCGAGTTTCACAGTCGTCATGGAAAAACAAAGGGAATGTCTTATTCTGGGCATTGTGTACAATGTGCGGATCGGGAAGAATGTGTCGAAAAAAGAATCATTATTGTTTATTGCAGTTTTTTTTTTTTGAAATTTTTATCAGATTTTATATATGGTTTAAAACAATTCTTAGTAATAAAAATATATAGATAACATCAAATTAATATGTAACGAATCATTCATAATTAGCCAGTTCGTGGTACAACGGTATTTTGCAAGGACTATCAGTTGTAATGATTATGGTTCAAGCTGCGGGTATGACTAGAGTACGATTCCGTTTTTAAGATCTACCCGATCATCTCAAATTTAGTATTTAACCGTTTGACCAAAAAATGAGAGTTAAAAAAAATCATGATTTATACAAGAAATTACCTACACAAAACAAAAAAATATTATATAACGAAAAATACATTTCATCCCATAAAGACGTTATATACTCATAGAAACACACGAATTCCCCACAGCGCAGAATTCGTTTGACAGCCGACGCGTAAAAGACATAAATTAGATTCGGACATATTTTTCCTTTTTATTATTCGCGAATTAGGAACGGAGAATAAATAAAGCGAACATCCACATTCCGGCCGCAAAACGCGCACACACAAAACTCGAAAATGGGCTTCGACAAATTTGCGTTTTCGAAAACGTAACGCGCGTCGTATAATACAAGATTATATGGGAAAACTCCCCGCGGAGTCGTATTTCGACCCGTAACCGTATGCTTTTTTACGGCGGGTCAAAATATAAAAATACACGCGCCGGTGTAAAGCCGGCACGGCAGCGGTGCGAACGAGGCTTTACAAAAGCGGGGCACGTTCAATTTTTAAGCGGCGCTCAAACTTTAATGGGGACGCCGTCGCGAAAATGGCCGCCGTCGAACGTTCCGGTTTATTGAAAACGGACGGTTAATCTGTCCGGTTAATAGTTTGCGGATGGACGATTGTTTTGTTTCGGGTAAGGTTTTTTTAAGCGCTTTTTCGTTATCGAAACCATTCGTGCGTATCTGAATAGTTGATCTGTTCGATGAGTGCGTTTTTTATTTGTTTAGCTGATTGATTAAGTTTATTGCGTTGGTATTATAGATATGAGTGGGGATCGTTTTGTGTTGAAATTGAAATTGTTGAGTATTGTTCATTAGTGGCGTACAGGTCCGGCTCGAGGGTATATGGCACTCCAGGCATATTGATTTTCAGAGTCCCCCCCCCCATAATTTTTAAAATATATATAATCACGGATATCTGTGTGTGTGTCCGTCTATCTGACCGTCTATCGTCTGTGTCGATGACGCTCGCGACTTTGAAACGACGCGTCGATAAGATGATTTTTTTTCGTCTGTAAAATTATTCTTCATGCGTATATGGTTTTTATGCTTATACACTTAACGTCTGTAATATCATGCTTATGAAAGCGTCTCTATTGACTTATGCAATACGTCGATTATTACGCAGTGGAAAAAATATTTGAATCCCCTATACATGTACATAATCACAGATGACAGATGTTTATATGCTGAGGCTCTCGACTTTTCGTTCCAATTTAGCCGGTGTACCATTCAAATATAGCGGTTATAATCGCTACACCAGAACGGCTATAAACGCGAGCTCCGAATCTAGTCTTTAAGGTCATTATAATAACGGCTATAATCTTATCATCTGTAATATGATGCTTATTACCTACTATTAACTACTGGCTTTGCCTATATGTCACAAAAACATAACAAATGAACTATTTTGATTTTATTAATTAAATATTAAATCGGGTATACATTTCGGGTTCACACAATCGGGTTTTCACATCCTATCGTTTTTCGTTCCTTAGCAAATTCACAGCCAATCTCATTAACATCGTGCCTATACACTAGTACACTAATAACTCTAATCACTAAAACGCAAAAACCCATCAGACCTGAAAAAATAATATCCTCTCGTAAAATTTTGCACACACAATTCACACCAGCTGAACGAGCAGACCACAAATTTTCATCATACTGCGACATTTAGGAGCAAACACAATGCCTCATTGTGCGGTGACTCAACGCGTCAGGTGACATCGGTGCCGTACGTGCGCGGGTCACTTTATAATGTGTTTATGACAGTTTCGCGGATCAAAGTCAGTTCCAGTTGGGCCAGATCGGTCGTACTGTGAAGATCGAACCCCGAGGAGACCACCTTAGTTTCTCGTCCAAGATGGCCAGGTTCTTGCTGGCGTTTGTCCTGTTGGCGGCCGCGGCCACTTCCTGGGCCAATGTCGAGACGCCGAAAGTCTTCTGCTATTACGACAGCAGGAGCTATGTCAGAGAAAGTGAGCGATTTTTGGGATTGTTTATTTTCGGGTGAAACGGTTTCAAGGCTGGTCGGTTGAAGCGCGTTCGAAAATCGAGCGGTTCGTCGGTGTCGATGGCGATCGTGTAATTATCGGATTTGTGTATGTTGTATTGTTGCAAAATGATTATGTTTTGGTTTTTACGTGTTGTTATGATGAAAATGGCATTTTTTTTTCACGTCGCGTATGTGAGTTGCGATAATTTTAATACGTTTTTTTATAAGCGTACTATTTTATTATGTGTTGATTTAAAAATGATTTTTTTCAATATTTCGGAAATTCCCCAAGAAATTGTTGTTTTTTGTTAGATAAACTGAACTACTTATATTACAGAAGTTTCTACTCGAATATTATTTAATTAAGTTATTATATATATATCAATGCTTGACCCTAATGTCAAATTGTTTATCTCGTTTCGTGATAATACGTTTCAAACCAAAATGCATATCTTATTCTAAAAAGGTTAAAATGTCACATAACAAATAAAAATATTGAATTTCATTTTACTTTTTTTTTTGTTTAAACCGAGTTTTCAGTCTCCAAAGCAAACAGATTTTAAGTCAAAGTACACGAAAACGCATTAATCGCCTGATCGTATATGAGATTTAAGTGGATATTTTACTATTGTGTTAAAACGAAACGACAACAACGTTAACGGCTTTCGCGCATATTGCTAAATAATTTAAAATGTTTATACACAATGCAAAAGAGGATTTCTTAGCAAATTCGACATTGGTCTCGGACCATGACGAGACCTCGGCGAGCACAGATCACGTAATAAACCCATTATCTCCAATGAGAATTCGCCGTTTGCGAATTCTAAGCATGATCGTACCATTGTTATGTGGTCTCCTTTGCATTTATTATCGCTAATGATCCGAAACGGGCAAAAAAAATGGAAGCGAATTTTTTCTACGAAGATTTACGTATTTTTTTCAGCTCAAGCCAAGATGTTGCCCCAAGACATGGATCCAGCATTGAGCTATTGCACCCATTTGATATATGGATATGCTTCGATCGCTCATGATACGCATAAATTGGTTGCTATGAACCCAAATCTGGATTTGGATCAAGGACATGGAAATTACAGGGTCGTTACTCAAATGAAGAGGAAATTCCCTCAATTGAAAGTTTTGCTTTCAGTCGGAGGCGGTGCTGATAATGAAGAGCCAGACAAATATAACGCTTTGGTGCGCAATATTTTCTTATAATTTTTTATACGGTTTTTTTGTACAATTAATAATCTTTTTTGATTGGTCAACAGCTCGAATCTCCTGAAGCAAGAACCGCTTTCATCAGTTCCGCTTCTGTTCTTTTGAGAAATTATGGATTCGATGGATTGGACCTCGCTTGGCAATTCCCCGTGATCAAGCCAAAGAAAATCCGCGGAACATTCAGTGAGTCGTTGATCTCGTTCAAATGGTTTTGACCTTGCATTGTGCGAATTGCGCACAAAAAACCATTGTTTGCTTTTTTATATATTCTCGTTTTTCAACAGGTTCCATCTGGCACGGCATCAAGAAGACCTTCAGCTCCAAAGTGGTCGACGAGAAATCTGAAGAGCACAGAGATCAATTCACAAAATTGGTCCAAGAAACCAAGAACGCTCTTCGTCACGACAATATGTTATTGACCGCTACTGTAATCCCGAACGTCAATAGCTCATGTAAATACTGAATTTCTGTAATAAAACGGTTACTTCTTTATAGTGTACTTGATCAATTGTCGTTTATTATGTTTTTTAGTATACTTTGACACTCATGCTATAATGAACAACCTCGACTACGTGATCTTGGATGGTTACGATTACAATACCCCGGTGCGCAATCCTAAGGAAGCCGATTATGCATCACCTCTGTATGAGTTGCTCGAACGTAATCCTGAATTGAACATCAACTTTTTGGTTACATGGTGGTTAAAAAATGGATTCCCTAGCCGTAAATTAATCTTAAGCATGCCCTCGTTCGGAAGAGCTTGGAAGTTGGACTCAGATTCAGCTATTTCCGGAGTACCTCCATTGCACACCGATGGAGTAGCTCCAGAAGGTAACATTTTCAATGCAACAATTGTAGTTATTGAAAAATTTAATGTTAATAATTTTCAACAGGTCCATACACAAAACATGAAGGTCTTTTGAGTTATCCAGAAATCTGTACCAAGCTTCAAAATCCTAGCAACGCCAAGGGAATCCACACCCACTTGAGAAAAGTGACAGATCCCAGCAAACGCTACGGTAATTCGACTTTAATTGTCTCCGATCCAAATCGAAACGTAGATACAAAAAGTGTAGGCATTTCAGAAGATCTGCTACAACATGACGACGACTTAACCAAAAGATTCGGTACATTTTAATTAGAAAAAATGTGACTTTTCCGCTAATTGCACTCACTTCGCTTACACGTCCCTAACTTTTACATGTCGCTTTTTAACACTTACATACTTCGTATATGTTAATGAATTTTTTTTTCTATTTTGCGGACAGGAACCTACGCTTTCCGTACACCTGACGACAATGGAGAAGGTGGAATTTGGGTATCTTACGAAGACCCAGACACGGCTGGAAACAAGGCAGGATTCGTGAGGCAAGTGAAATTTTCCCTAAAGGACATCTTATTTGCAATTGTTTCGCGTTATGGATGTATACGGTCGTCAAATGAGCGCTAATTGTGTGGTTTCGCAGCAATGGTGTTGCAAATGTGCCATTGTTTGTTTTAATGGTGTGTATACTGCTCAAGTTTAAAATATTACGTGGGTCATTATGATTAGGGCGCTTTTAAATTAGATCGGAGCGAAAGACGTTTGAATGCATCCACAGCGTAATGGGTTTTTAAGTTCGTTTGAAATACATTGTTTGTTTCTTCTAACTGTATTTTGTTATTTATTATATGAGGCGCTTTGTAGTGATGGTGTAAATTAAACTTTACAGGGCCAAGGGCTTGGCAGGAATCGCCGTCAACGATCTGTCTTTAGATGACTTCAGAGGCTTGTGCACTGGTGACAAATTCCCAATCTTAAGAGCAGCAAAATACCGATTGGAATAAAAACAATTTAATAAAACTCAATCCCCCCTTTTATAAATTGTATATTTTATCAGCTTAAACGACTAAGTGGCTCATATGCAAATTAACGATATTATTTCAGCCGCACTTGTGCGATGCACTAGATGTGCATTAGAACCACTTTAGTTTCGCAGAAGTTGCATCGTATATAAAATCAGTCAAACTTAAAAGGAGGGAATGGATATAAGTTACAGTTTTAATCTTTTACATACAAGTACAATAAAATACATTCCTACATTTTTATTTTGTCTTTTTCATTACGAAGAATTTTCATAAGAGATTTTGTTATTAAAACATTGATGTTGTGCAATAATAACACAATCTGCTACCATATGAATATGGTATAATTATAATTAACAATAACAATCCCGCCTATTTACACACGCCGATTTATAACTACACGGCCATCAAACATATGGATTTCGAATTAACAATCGTTCGCTTTCTAGACGAGGCAATCATAAATCGCGCATTTGCCACGGCCTGGATGTAGAACGGCGTTTATTGTCTTCGGATGTGTGGAAGCACCTCGGGGCTGACGTTGAACTATTATAATATGCGGTTTTGCACAATGCTCTGCTAAATATATGGAGTACACTGATTGCTCGGTGGGTGGGCGGCCCTCGTGACGATCCTTAAAACCCTTTCACGACCGGACATGACGAAGATAGTGGGGAAAAGTCGGCGGTGCATATGCATAAAATGGTTGCAAGTCATCGGGATAAGCTTTCGACGTTGATTAATCCATTTGATGGGGAATTAAAATATATATATGTAGTGGAATGATCCAGGCCGCGAAATAAGCGGCAAGTATGCCTTGTTATTGAAGTCGTAGTGACATTTATTGTTAAATTACGAAAAAACGTCACCTGTCAAAATGACCGTTGTCGATTTCATACAGAATATCGGGGAAGATTCGAATTGGTGATATCAGTGTCGCAATGTGGTTTTACTATAAATACAAATGCAGTATAAGAGTTTAAATTTAGATTCCTAATGAATCCTATTCCTATAAGTGCATAAACTATTTTCGCTAACGTTGAAGTTATATTTACCAATTTTTAACCATATCTTAATGAGTATCGGGCTTACAAGTTGAACTTTATACATATTTATAATATCAATCATATGAAAAAGAGTCAAATATATAGTATTGTAAGTGGTATTGATGGTGAATTAATGATTTATTAAGTTTTTTTTTATAAATACGTAAATTTATATTTTTTGTTTTGTTTATCGGAAATTAACAAATGATATTAAAAAAAATTAGATTTTTTGGAACCCAAACTCTAATTTTGTATAAACTCCAAATCCTGTTTAACACAAATTTGTATTACACAAAGTTTTTGTAGAACCATATAACCATGTTATACGAGGCCCGAGTGTATTAGAGAAAAAAATTAACGCTATTAGGTACAGTTAACTATAATAATTTACATATATATATATTTTTTTTAAATAATTGAACCATTAACGAACTTTATTACAGATAAAACGCGCGCACGCACCCGAAAACAAATAAAATACAATATTAAAAACGAAACGATCCCAAATCCGACAGCCGCGCGGCCCGCAGCGTCCCATTTACGGGCCCATCGAAAATCGATTCGGTACAAAATTATTAAGCGGCCGTCCACCGTCACAATACGAACGGCGAATAACGAGGCGCAGTCCGTGCACTCTTTCCCCGAAAGTGGGTACACAAACGACCCGAATTACCATAATGCGACGGTTATGCCGACGACACTCGCGACCAAGAAGTGGATCATTGCCGGCATTTTTTATGGAGTTAATAAAAAGCGGTGGGCGTCAAATAGCCAACTACCGGAGCGTGTGTACATTGTGGTGTATCTGGCGATATAAACAATACACCGGGCGTTGGAATTATTGTGAGGCGAATGTAAATTATTGTGGTCGTTTATACCCACGCGGGACGATGTGCACTTTGTGCACGGGCCGAGGTGCAAACGACGTGTCTTTGATTTTTTTATGAAAAAAGTCTGGTGACGGTATGGATTCTGTGTTGTTCGGATTGGGTTTAGGTGTGGATTCGTGTTTGTTTATTGAAATTCGAACTATACGTAATTTTTTTTTTATAATATGTGAAAAATTTCATTTTGGAAATAAGAGTTGATGCAATGTTTTATAAAATATATTTTTTTATAATAATATCATTTGAGTTCAAAGTGAATGAATGCTTTCTTAGAATTGGATTAAATCAAATCTAGATTTAACGCTTGCTTTATTCTATAAATTTGCATCTTGCTAATTCAAACGACAAAGAGTTGATTACGTGTACGTTGAACTTACGAACACCGTAAGTACATTGACACGTATTTCAAATACAATTCTCATTTTAAAACTCATCAAATTTCCAAATGTAACACAAATCAAACATATTTAACATATCGTTTAACAATTTAAAAAAAATAATTATAGAATGAGCGCACTAGAAATGTCAAATTTACCGCAAATTCATTTACCGATAATCCGCTGATTTTTTTCAATTATCGGTTTACCGATAAATTAAATTTTGATAAAAAAAAATATATCAAAAAACTGTAAAACCAAACCAAACCAATCATTGTTTTTTTTTTTTGGAAAATCAAAGAATATTAAAAAAAAGTACACTTACAAAAACCGAATTTCCGAAGAATATTTTCTTAAAAAAAAATAACATTGAAAAAATTGAAAAACGACACAACAATAAACACACACAACAACAATAAACAACAATTACAACATTATTCTTATTACACTTAACAAAAAAACATTGAAAATTTACCAGTTAATCACCGAATTGTTATTTGAGTCATTTACCGGCAATGACATCTCTAGTGCACATCGCATACTATCAACATAATTCGGGTGACCGATTTCATTCGCACATTCTTCACCATAAAAATAAACAAACATCAACATCGACTCAATTCAATTCGCCAACCATTAAGAACCAACCGTCAAACTGAAAACACACAACTTAACACGGCAAAAAAGCATTTTCCACAAACACCATCACCCCGAGCGACTCGCCCAACACACGCGCAACAACACCGCGATTGCAGGTTGCCGTTGTAAAAGGTAATTAGTATCGTAAATTGCTTAGTTCTCGTTAAGGCAAACGCCGTTTTATTATATAGCCAGAGCCGAACAGAGCAGAAGACCCGGCCGTAATTAATAATACGGAAAGAGAGCTGGTCCCCGGAGGCCTACCTGCCTACCTCCGTAATAATTGATGGATTATTATGACAAATCGGTGAACCGAAACGGCCCGGTTGTGTTGCTTTTATTTTTATATCGTCGTATGATGTTGTGTTCTGGTGCCTGCGGGTGTTTTCTCTCTCTTGATACAAATCGAAAAAATGCTGGTGGATGCAGTGGTGTTTAATGTGTCAATAGTAAGATTTTCATGGCGAAAATATGTATGAAAATTTTGGTCGAGTCAAACAAGATGTTTTGAAAGTTTTTCTTAATCATCACACGCAATTATTTATAACTAGTATATAGGTCTGATGTTAATAACATCGACTGTGGATTTGTTGAGAAACAGAAAACGATAAAATGTGAAAACCCGATTGTGTGAACCCGAAATGTGTACCCGATTTGAATATTAAATATTTAATTAATAAAATCAAAAAAGTTCATTTGTTATTTGTTTGTAACATATAGGCTACCCGATGCCTGTACTCGATTTGAATATATTTAATATTTAATAAATAAAACCAGTTCATTTGTTATTGACACAGACATCTGTCATCGG
>JAOXNN020000064.1:368309-411463 GCA_028571205.2 Hydropsyche betteni | reverse complement strand
TATTATAGACGTTAACTGTATACGCATAAAGACCATATTCGCGAAAAAGTCGCGAGCGTCATTCGAACAGACAGACACACACAGATATCTGTTATTATATATAGAGGATAGGGGATGGATACAGATCATTTAATATGGACCACGACTATATTAAAATACGGACGAAAAAAATGAGATAAAAATTCTAATAATATTACATAATCCCATCCCATAACACCTATCCCATAATCGTGACGGAATATTAGCGCCCGACAAAAAGCATGTTACCCACACCCCTGCCGCTTCCCAGATTATGACCCAACCTTTACTTTAAGCACCCAGCCTAACAAAAAACAGACAAAATAGCAACCCTGCGCACTTAAAGCGAATCGCTTGCACCGATTCGGCACCAAACCAACCGAGCAAAGTATCCAGGTGAGACGGAGCCTTAAATTGGCGTGAATAGTAGCAGTTAATTGGCGTCGTTTGCCTGGTAGGCACATCAGAGAGCTTTAACGAGCGGCAAACTCGCCCGCCCCTCCCCCTCAGGCATCTTGCCCCGCCCCTTGTCCTAAATAATAATCCGAAAGCTCGCAGGACACAATTACTTAATTGAAGGTAGCGCGACGTGAGCGGGCTGCTAATTGCGACGTGGGCCTGATCGATCCGGAGATAGCTTAACGCTATTGATCTATGGTCAGCGTGTTAACGGGTCCGACATGTCTGATAGGATGTGACATGTCGGCGTGATATGGATGAGGATTTGGGATTTGGATCGGGTTTGATTTGATCGGTTTTGTCTGGTGGATCTTTGTTGGAAATGAGTGGTTTGTTGTTTGGTACTTTTTTGAAATTATTATTATATGTAGAGATGCTCAAAATAAATTCAACCACAAAATCTTTAGATTAGTAATGTATATAATTTGATTGTGTTATCTTGATACATGGATTTTGGAGCAATTTATTAATTCAGGATTTCGAAATTGTTTATATACCCATCTATAATATACAAAGTATACGAAAAATTTTCAATTTAATTTTAATATATTTACATGGTGATAAAAATAAAATTCTTGATGAGTTTGAATACTATAATAAAAACAGTTATTTATTAGACGATTTCAAACCAATAATAAATATGCGCATTCATGTAAAAAACCATGCCACTTGTTGCCTAACTCCAACGATCGATAAAATCCAGTACTTTCAACAAGACTTCGCTGATTATTTTTAAATATTAGTGTATAAAATTTTAAAAATAATGTATTATCTATATATAATATATAATAATTGATGATTTTCTTCTATCTGTGTAATAACGCTCATAATAAATCCCATTGCTATAATAACGTTAGATATAACAAAAGCAAACCGTTGTTATATCAAGGTCTATTAATTTTTCAAATTTTATTTTTAAGATTCTTTAAAATATGTGTATGAATATTATACTCAATATATAATAACTAGTAACATTTGAACATAATAATATTTTAAGGAGTAGTTAAGGAGCTACTATAGATACATTTTTATTAGTAAAAAATATAACCCCTCCGTCGGTTACTTGCCAATAAAACGGTCATACAATATTTTTCAATATTATTGTCTTCGACAATTTTCAATAATTAAAATTAAAACATAAAGGTTCAAATTTTTTTCGTATTTATACTACCGTGAAATAAGAAGTTTTCTTTACAATGAAAATATACAGCAAAATCTACATTTCTTATAAAATTGTGCATAAACATTGAAAATAATCTGAATTCAGATAGTATAAATATTTATTTCTAAATGTTGTTTTAATCTACGAATCTTTATAAACACAGACGGTTAGAAGCAACTGCGATATTTACTAAGAATTATTTATTAATTCATAAATAAACAACAAATTATTTTCGTATACGAATTCTTCAAATTATACAAATCCAAAATCGCGATTATTTAAGGACTCAAAGCCAATGTACAAACTTTTTGATAGACGAGACAATTATCCTATATTCCAATCGTTTTCAATGTAATTAAAAGAAACTGATTTCTCTGAAAATAATCATTGAAAAAATCTACAATAAAAAAAGAGCTAACTTCAAATCACCACTGCTATAATATTAAGTAGTGCTTTACTTTTCTGTGATTTTCTCCCATTTTTTTTACTAAATATAGATAAACTCTCGGGAAATCATTTCTATAGTAATTATTTTAACAATAATCAATTGAATAGAAATTGTTATTGGTAATACTTGAAATTCGTGATGAAAATTTTTATATACTAGGGCTGTACATTTGCTTCAAAATTTATCGACTCCGAAATTGACTTTTATTTTAGCTTTAACTCCGACATAGCAATTTTAGTAAGATAAAATTTTCTTATCGACGTATAAAATTGATAATAGATAATATAAATGCGGGATAACAATTTTCAAAATAAATAAGCACCGCGAAAATCTGATAAATTAAAAAATTGAAAAAAATAGCCCCACAAACTTTTACATTTTATTATTAACGATGAATCAATTAAATTTTCGAAGAGTTTGCTATTGAAATTATTTAAAAAAAAAAAAAAACAGCCAATACATATCGTAGGATTATGAATATGTTATAATAGATGTTTTCTTTTATGAAAGTCCACACGAAACAGAGGAAATAATCAGTTTTGACCATAAAATTAAAAAAAAATAATAAAAAGCAGTCAGAGTCAGTTGATTTTTACAAACAAGAATTAGTTTAACTTTAAAAAAAATAGTATTTAATCAGTGGACCGCGGGTTGTGCGCCACTGACTTGATCCAATTTCTACCAAGGCATTAAAAAAAATAGTATTTAATCAGTGGACCGCGGGTTGTGCGCCACTGACTTGAACCAATTTCTACCAAGGCAACCGTACACGTGTACGACACAGGGAAAATTCGCATCACACGATCAACAAAATCACACACGATAAATAATGCATGAAACGAACATCGCACATTTTTATATTGAAATATTCAATAGTAAACAATATATTATGCGAAAACAAAACGAAGCAACGGGGACGGGGGGTGGGGCTGACCCAAAAAAATATTTTCAGCGGCCGAAAGTCGTCACGTTTATGAATTCATGGCGGACATGATGTAAACAAATGCGGAATGAAACCAGAAGGATCAAATGGCCGAGATGAAATTTCGGCGGGAAACGTTCGAATGAAACGCACGAACATCAAAAAAAAAAAGCTAATATTTCAGCCTTTTTTTCAGGCTTCAATATTGCGAGACGTCACTTCCGGGCCGAGATTCGCGCGAAATTTTCAATTTGAAATATTAAAAGTATAAGAAGAGTTCTAGCGTTGCCGCAATATTGTTAATCGTAAATGCTGAAATGAGTTTTATGTGGCGCGGGAACGGAGTTATGATTTTGGTTGTTGTGAATGAGCGACTTTTAAACGACAGATTCATCCCCTATATATAATAGCGGATTTCTGTGTATCTGTCCGTTCAATGACGCTCGCGACTCTTTCGCGAATATGGTCTTTATGCGTATATAGTTAAAGTCTATAATATGATGCTTATTATGCTCGTGACTCTGGTATTATATTATGGTCTCTATGCGTATATAGTTAACGTCTACAATATGATGATTATTACCTACTGCCTCTGGCTTTGCCTATATATCACAAACAAATAACAAATGAACTATTTTGATTTTATTAATTAAATATTAAATATTCAAATCGGATACACATTTCAAGTTCACACAATCGGGTTTTCACATTTAATCGTCTTCCGTTCCTTAACAAAACCACAGCCGATGTTATTAACATCGGGCCTATATACTAGTATTTGAAATAATATACACTACACATGAAGATTATGACTCATCCATCACAACATATACACGCAACAATAAAAAAATATTTAATATTATATCGATTACATATAAAGACCTTCCACATCGCTTACGAATCATCGACCGCAAACACCCAACCGATCCATGGGTGGTCCCGTCCACTCCCACACGCGTCCACCATACACCGATTTCCACAAAAATTTCACAACTTTCATCAGCAATCATTACAAACACACACACACACACATCACATACAAATTCGCACGCCGCCGAATCACGATCTGCTCAATATGCGCGACGGGGCGCGTAAGCGTAAACGGCTAATCGCCGCCGGCGATCGTCGGCCGTTCGCTTTTCGCGATTTATTGGCTCTAAAAACGCAAACTCGCCGTTTAAAAAAGCCTACCGGGTGTACGCGGTCGTGTGCACTCCGAGTGCATCGAATGCGTCGGTTTCGTTGGGCTGCTGGCGAGTTGGGTGCATGTTTGCAAGGGGCGTGGGCGGCGGAGCGCTTCCGATTGCGAGGTTGTGTTTTGGATTTATTGGTCGGCTGTCTTGTTGGAAAATTTGTGTTGCGATTGTGAGTTATGCGGTTTTTGATTTGGAAGTCGATTTTTAAATGTTTTTGTTTGGATGTTGAAAAAAAAAAAATAATAATTGGTCGGTTCATTCTGATTAGTTCAAATTGTACATAGTTGTTAGAAATTAGTTTTTGATTGTTCTTTTAAAGATTTAAAATATTGAACTTTTTTTAAACTTATGCAATATGTGATTATATATTATACTAGTATATAGGCCCGATGTTAATAACATCGGCTATGAATTACGTAATTAAATATAAAAAAATTCAATATATGCAAAAAATTTTTATAACCGTTCCGTTGCGGAAAGTCGATGCCCGTTTGTTATGTGTAGAGGATAATGTATAGGTCCGATGTTGATAACATCGGCTGTGAATTTATAACCAAACCATTACGTAATCAAATAAAAATTATAAAGATTATAGCCGTTATTATAATGACTTTAAGGACTAAATTTTGATTTGAATTTAGATTTGAATATTAAATATTTGACTAATAAAACCAGTTCATTTATTATTGTCAGAATTCCGACATATTGGCAAAACCAGAGGTAATAGGTAATAAGCATCATATAATATTATAGACGTTATCTGTATTCTCATAAAAACCATATTTGCGAAAAAGTTGTGAGCGTCATTGAATGAACACACACACAGAAATCCGCCATTATATATAGGGGATTTAATTTATTTTATTATATGTTATACATCTTGATAACCGTAAAATCTTAAAACTGTAGATCTCTGAAGAAAAAAAAACAATAATTAATACATTATAACTAAAACTTCATATAATTTTATATAATTATTATTATTTTCAAATCATTAATATGTATTTTTATCCATCTAATAATTACTAGTTTGATAATCTTTGTATTAAAATTCTCAAACTGT
The DNA here is from genome assembly GCA_028571205.2 of Hydropsyche betteni. NCBI lineage: Eukaryota > Metazoa > Arthropoda > Insecta > Trichoptera > Hydropsychidae > Hydropsyche > Hydropsyche betteni. Next base: position 406,195 of record JAOXNN020000064.1, on the reverse strand, counting down.
TAACTAAATAAAAGTTATTCGAAATAAAAAAAATGAAATATTCAATTGTTGAAATACTTTTAATTCAAGTCGGATAGAATAAATATAATTGCGTGTATCATGAAATTTATGCATACAACGTTCTATGTACATTTTGAATGCGTCGCACGTCAAACACATGGCTGTGTAATTTATTTATTTTATATTTGAAATTATTTATGGAAGGTACTTAAATTTAAGCGATCACATAAATTTTTATGTTTAATTGTTATTGTTTCGAAATAAATTAAACTGGAATACCAATTTTCAACGATTCCGTTTATCGAAAGTCCATTTCGAATTCACAAAAATGAGAATTTTTTTCAAATTTTCAATAGAATATATTCGCGTAATCATAAAATATATCCTGTAATGCACGCTGCATCCATTTCAAATAGCTCGATTTTGAAATTCATATTCGCAGATTTCATAGAAACACAATACTGTAAATATCGAATGCCGAACAATATTGATAGACTATTTCAAGTATCCGATGCAATATTGGCAACTTCAATAGCGCATAGTGCTGAAAACACTTGACACACTTGCATATATGCAATACCACTCTAACGAGCTTTCAGCAGAAACTCTCTAATATGAATATCAAAGTATGGAAACATATTATTCGTTTTTTTTTAAATTTTTTTTTTTTTTTGATTAAACGGACAATACGCAAGAACGGTGTCGAAGGCATTTTTTCCACTCTATGACTGGAAAATCGTTGCTTTTAACTACTTAGCGCCCTTTATCGCTTTAGTTCCGGTTGTTATCGCCCAAGGATCTGGCCGCAGACACTTCCGGTACAATACAAAATTATAGCACGTACACTTCTGTTAATGTCGAAGAAACGGTTCGGTCTTATCCGATATTAACCGAGCGATTTATCGCTCGTGGTGCGGAAATCAATTTCACCCTCAGGTCATTTTTTACGCTTTATTAGTTTCGTCAGTACACGTTCGAGAGATTTCCCGCACAGAAAAGCTTTCAGTTACACAATTAATTTTTATAACATTCATGTCAATCTGATTTAAAAAAAAAATACACAGATTTACGATGACGATGACAACATAAAAACCACAAACAGTGACTTCGAACGATTACGAATTTCGCGTATTCGCTCACATACACGATCGACAAACGAGGAAAAGTATATTTCCTTCGCGCACTCGAAACGGCCATTGATATTCAAATCGGCTTCGGCGTGACTCACCGCATTTTTTATTATCTTTCTGCGCGTTTTGGCCAAATAAAAAAAAAAGTCGAATGCAAAATCACAGCGGGGGTTGAGGGCCGTGTACAGAAGTTATACGGAACGTATAATCCCCGCAAAATAGACACGAAGCAATCAAGACTCCCTTGTTATTTTCTGTGCAACGACCCACACCCTATAGACGGGCCCCACACCAAGATACCGCTTTGTGGCTATGTAAAATATACTGAATTTATCTGTATTCTATGTGCAAGATAAAAAAAAATCCACCGATCTTTTATCTATTCACGTATCGAATAATTATTTCCCTCAGATACAAATCGTTATTGTAATATCGGAAGCTATGAATAATTCTTTAGAATGGAGCGTTCCCTTGCGAATAATGTCTCAATCCGTATAATATAAATATCAATGATTTTTTTTGTATAAGTACTAAAATAAAAATTTAAAACACGTCAAATATATTTTTTTATTATTGAATATTATATTTATATTAAATGAATTATAAACCGACTGAATATATAAAACAAACTCAAAAGTACAAGAATACACAAATTTAAAATAAAAAAATTTCGATAGAAATAATTAATGAAGCTTTTACAATATACAAAGCAACTGTTACACAAATCTTTCCTTCAACACTATCGTCTTAATTTATATAAAAATATTTGATGTTCAAAACTTTATATATAACGCAATTAACGATTCGTTAAGACTGCGAGGCTTTTTGAACTATCTGTGTATATTTTGGAATTTTCCTTTGTTCTGCGCGCATAAAAGAAACTTTCCTCTTTGCATGATGGGAAGATGAGGAGAAAAGATACAGGGCGAAGAATAGTGTCTATAAACTTTCGTAATAAATTTCGAGAGAAAAAGCTCGTCCCGGCAAAAAGGGGGGCAATTACGGGTCAAACGACCAACATAAGAAGATCCAATAATATAATAATGTGTACGAAGGCATATACACACAAAACGATATAATTCATTTCCCGAATGAAGAGCGAATTCAGCGTTTTGCTTTTATTGTTGGCAGCTTGCGATTTTTGTCTTCAAATCAACGATTTCACAAGCGCGTACATTTTCCGGATGTTTTATTATAGGAAAGAATAAAAGCCTGACATTGTGTACACTCGCGATGTTTTATTTACGGAAAAAAATGATGAAACGTGAGCAAACATGTTTTGTTGTTGGAATTAATGGAAAAACTGTTAATATCGAATATTATTTTTATTTTCGTCTATGTTGTATTCTGCTATTAAATTTATCTATCAGTTAAAAATATTTTTTATACCGTAAAATATAATATAACATTGCAAAAAATTATACGATCATAAAAAATATTACAAAATCGAAACGAACAGTTGTTACATTCAAATTTAAAAAAAAAAACGAAATTGCACCAGTTAAACTTTCATACATGCGAGCCTAATTTTGAACCGGTCGTTAAATTAAACGGTTCATAACGACAACGACTTTCATCTAACCACGCAACCTTTGTACCAGACGATTCAATTTCGATTTTAATTCGAGAAACTCGCATCGATTTTTTTATTTGAAAATTAATCCACGTTTTAGATACACGTACAATTTTCAGTTTTTCGGCCATCGAGGACCATTTCCTCGAACTACACGACAGCCAACGACCCGATCCCGACCAAATTTTTCCTCGGGACTGCGAACACCGTCCGGGATTTCCCGGGCAAGAGCCGACACGCCATTATCGTCCCGTCGGGACGAGACCGGGCCCAGCTAGGGATTAGGCCGGGCCGGCGAATATTGAAATTGCCGGCTATCGATCGACCGAACATTATACGGATTAGGCTAAACGTACTTTATCGCCCGGTTTGCGGCCGCAGCCTAAAACAAATACATTGTTTGCCCTGCCAGGTTTATTTCGGGACGAGAGGCTGCGATTTCGCAATCCGATTTCTGAAATGTCCGACGTGGCCGTTTGTCATTTCGTATAGGTGTTGATGTGTTTCTGTGTACGATGGTTTCGGATTTGCGTCGGATTGAAGTGTTTTATTGTTTGTTTCGATTGCTGTTTGATTGTTTGTGTTTGGTAATTTTCTGGTGATGTATGATGCGGGGTTGAAGATTTAATCTAATCTAAATAATTCGATTTTTGATTGCTATTTTATCTATATATATCAAAATCATCATCGATGTCGACCCGTTTTGTGCCCAGTACAGGACAAGGTCTCCCCATCGAATGTTAAAAAAAATGTTTTATTTTGTATAAAACTATTGTTTGCGAAAATAAATTGTTACTATCACTCTCTACGCAGTAGTTGTTTTTTTTTTTAGATAAATTTTTAATTTGGTTTTAATTTGATCATCCTCATACTCGAGTCTGTATCATTTTGTTACATACTCTTTTGGACGCGTGTTGTGTAAAAAATTGTAAAATCTGCTATTTCAATCCAGATAATCGAGGTCCGATTAATAGAGGTTTTGCTATACTAAATAAACGAATCGTTTATAAACAGAGACATTTCATTTAAATTTTCAAACATCAAAGCATAATTTTATAATACACTTATAACAAAATCTCGTTATTTGAATATTCCAGACGTGTCTTGTTTACAACGCAAACACGCATTGTTAATTTCAAACACCAAACTAACAGAAGCATGCAAACATTGTTCTCCAAACGGAACACAAATGAAAAATTGAAACAAACCAACATTCTAAATACTCAAAAAACGTTCAAAATATAATATTTTAAGCCCAGATCGATCGCAATCAATTAGCGAGAGCGTTCATCCGTTTTTCGATCGGCTAAACGGCGGCACCCTTTATCGCCGCATACTCCCTCGTTATAATGTCCGAACATAATTGCTGATCCCAATCGTCCCAAGAAGTTTTATCTGGAGCCCCGAATATATATCCGGTACATCGTCGATGGACCGAAAGCCGCCGTTATTGATCCCCCGGGGGATGAATATCCGCAGATAAACATACCGCAAACAATACAATTAAAACCGCCCCACGGGGTGCCCTGGCGAAAGTGAAACGTGCACCCCCCACGGGGGCGAATTATTATTATTTTATTTTTTATTTCGTGCAAAATGTTGGGGTAGTTGTTTTTCGTGTTCGGCTGTAGTCCGTGTGTCGGCAGTTGGAACTGTGGCGGATTTTACGGAGCGTGTTTTATAACATTCGAACGTGACTCGCGGACGACGTCCGAGATTTTTCTTTTGAAATGTGATTTTAAAAATATCGTTTAGTGTTTCTGTGGCGGCCGTTGTCATGTTTCGTATGATTTGTGCCGGATCGAAAGTCGCTATTTGCGTTTGATGGAGGTGTGTTCGGATTTGAGCTTAGTTTGACGAGTTTAAAGATTTTTGAAATATTGTATACTTTGTATTATTATATCACTAGTATATAGGCCCGATGTTAATAACATCGGCTGTGAATATATAGTGTGCAAAGTTTGAAGAAAGTCGAAAGCTCGATGCCCGTACCTGATTTGAATATTTAATATTTAATTAATAAAATCAAAATAGTTCATTTTTTATTGTCAATTTTCGATTTTTTCTATAGAACAGACGAGAATGATGTAAATCATATTATCAAGCATCATATTATAGGCGTTAACTGTATACGCTTAAGACCATAGTCGCGAGCGTCATTCGAACAGACAAACACACATAAATCCGTGATTATTTATAAGGAATGATATAAAATTATATTATATAAAGGTTTTTCTTTTTTCATAATACGAATTGTGAGTTTTGATTCCGCAACTTTAACATATGAAACGATGGCTTTTTCGCGTCTTTGAGTGGGATGTTCTAGGCGGTGGCCGTTTGGCTTGTAGAATAAAAGGATTTTCTTCCTTTTCATTTTTTTTTTTTATTTTTATTCTAAGGTCGTGAAATAAATATACGGTTAGGTTACGTGCGAAAGATACGTATTTTCGTAGCGAAAACGTCAAGCATACAATGCGACCCATTCAGCTCCAGTGACTCGTGTCAAATCCCATAACGTGACACTAAATGTCACTATCAGGTCCCGAATGTCTCGGTTTACCTTCGCTATACGACTACCGCGTTACAAAAATATTATATTACACGCTTAATATACAGTATATGCGTTCTATCAATTTCCGATACTATATAAAATCGGACAAGTTAATTCCAAAAAAAAAATAACCAAAAAAAAAACTGATGACCCATATATACGACCATATTTTCGTTACATCGCGGCCTCATACCATATTGCGACGATTTAGAGCAACGCCGCAATCCGCAATAACGAGGCCGATTTGCGCCCGTTAAGCCAACGGGGCGCAACTGCGCCTTCCGTGGTTTATGGCCGGGCACGTTGGCCGTAGAGAACGATGTGCCAGCCATGGTGGATCCATGGGGTTGAAGGTGGTAGCGGCCGCCCTTGGAATTATGAAGACGTATTCGATTGCGGCGCTAAGCCGGGCTTGCTGGCAATTTGGCGCACGGTGTAGCGGTAGTGGTTGGTCTTTATGGGTGTTTGTGAATCATGGGAATATTTTTCGTGGAATCGCGGAAAGTTACCGGGTGTGTGTGTGTGAATTTTTTTATTTTATTGTATCAGTATATAGGCCTGATTTTAATAACATCGACTGTGAATTACGTAATTATATACAGTGGTGGCTCGTGCATGGTACTGCGGCGTGGCACGATGACTGGTCCAAGGACAATCCATCCAACGACAACTTGTCCAAGACAATTCGTCCATGTGACAATTGGGCCAACGGATAATCCGTCCAACGGACTATTCGGCCACGACAACTCGTCCAATTCGTCTTAGACAAGTTGTCGTTGGACGGATTGTCTTTGGACCAGTCATCGTGCCACGCCGCAGTACTATGCAAGAGCTGCCACTGATTATATATAAAAAATTAAATCTATGCAAAAATATTTTATAACAGTTCCGTTGCGGAAAGTCGATGCCCGTTTGTTATATATAGAGGATAATCAAAAGGCCCGATGTTGATAACATCGGCTGTGAATTTATAACCATACTATTACGTAATGAAATAAAAATTACAAAGATTGTAGCCGTTATTATAATGACCATAAAGACTAAATTTTGAAGTCGCGATTTTCGAACTCGAGAATGATGTAAATAGTGATTATAGTCGTTATTTTAATGGACATACAGGCGAAATTGAAATAGCTACCGGCTTCGGCCAGTAGTAATATCGACTACACGATGCCCGTACTCGATTGGAATATTTAATATTTAATTAATAAAACCAGTTGATTTATTATTGTCAGAATCACGACATATAAGCAAAGCCAGAGGCACTAGGTAATAAACATCATATTATAGACGTTAACTGTATACGCATAATGACCATATTCGCGAAAAATACGCGAGCATCATCGAACAGATACACAGACGGACAGACGGGGACACACACAAAAATCCGCTCTTATATATAGAGGATAGAGGATTGAGTAATCGCCAAATTATAAGTGAGGTAGTGTTTATGGTTCTGAGGTATTCGTTCAAAATTTTCTTCTTTTATTTCATACTGTAACATATTTTATTTGAAATAGTAGATAAATCTTTAATTATCAATAGACGTATGTTTTGAAAAATTATGATTAAAATTAACGAATAGAGAACAAAATATTAATAGTTTACTTTTATCGTAACGAACATTACAATAATTATAAATATACTGTAATAATTACAAATAGACAGATGAAATCAGCTATTTTTATTATTAAAATATTAAAAATTGATTTAAATATAATATTTTATGTGTGAGATTATTGAATGGAAAAACAAACTTTTTACGAATCGGTATATTAAGAAAAATGAAATAGAAAAGTTGTAATGGTTTATTCAATTTAATATTATAAAATTTGTGTGTAGTTCTCTTCAGGATAAAACTTTCTTGAAAGATCTTGTGTTTGTGTTTGTATTGTAACAACGTAGCGGTTCGCTTTACGACCTCTCTCTTTCTCCATGACCCATTTTAGGGTTTTCTCTCAACTGGAAATTGTTGCTCACTTCGTCTCACTAAATTGTAGGCTATTTTGTGTTGAATAGACTAAATTGTATATTTTTTCGCACAAGATTTTGTGATCTTAACAAGCAGTTTATTGAAAGAAATAATTAGTTAAGCATTTGATTGCCAGGAAAATAGACATCAAAATTCTGACATAAAATTCTTACGATTTACACGATTTCTATGTCTTAGAATGTGCATTTATTGCACCAGACAAAACAGCATCATAAGACGCGGCGAGTGCATTTAGTGCAATAAAGTACACTTAACGAGTGCGCTTAAAGTCAACAACAAAGAGCGTGGCGAAAAATTCATGACATGCATTCTTTTTTGTCGGATTTATAAACATATCAGAAAGCATTTTTGCACGTTTTCGCCGCAAAATTAATTGCGTGTCTCGTTATAAAGCGCATCGGATTGGCGGCAGTTCAAGTCGTCAACATTTTTCAACTTCTCACTCTCAACTTTGTAAATTTGACTAGATGATGCTTTTAAAACGGCGAGTTTATCTGATCAAATTAGTCAGCGTGTATTGATAGTTTTATTTGGTTTATTTTGAAAAGACAAACTTTGTATAATTAGACGACCATTAAATTCTTTAATAAAATAGTTTTTTTAAAGATCGCTCCTAATTTGAATGCACCAGAATGAAAGTGCAGAAATCAACTCGTTAAGAAAGATAATATATTTCCATCACGTCCGAGGAGAGACATTGTCATAATTTTTGCGATCAGCGGCGTCACAATAATTGTCAGGATCTTTATTAATGGCCTGGTGAAGTCGTTAGCAGTCAGCTTTTTCACGGTCGACTCGGTCTTTTTACACAGGTCCGAGTGCATTTCAAATTGCATTATGTTCGCGTGCAAGTTGCAACGAGCCACCCCGTCGGCAATTTGCTACGAGACAAATTGGAAAACATCCCTCGGTCGCAATTAAGTCCTGTCTTTTTCCCAGTTTCCATACCTTTTCGCTCCTTTGTAAAAATAAATAACAGAATACGGCCTAAAATTACATCTTATTATTTTTTAAATACTTCGTGATGAACATAAAAAAATAAACGTGCGAATTTGTACATAGTTAAAATTCAATTTCGACCGCGCAGAAAATAATTACGGAACTAAACCCAAATCAGACTCGCAAAAAACTCCCTGCATCAACATCAAAGGACCTTTTTTTATTGAGTCGGCGATCCTTAGTGACGTTTTGGCCATCTAATTAATAGCTGCATAATTCAAAACAAGCGTCGCTCTTAACGTCTCGGCCCATTTGAGACGCTTTTTGCACGAAAAACGCTTAGCCGAGCTCAATCTAATTAAGAGCATGACTCCACGATTTCCGAGAATCATTAGAAGACAAACATCTCGCAAACTATATACACGCACAAGTGTATAAATACGGTCTGGACGTGTGCAAAAATCGAAATGTTCCGTATATTTGTGCGTGGAACAAAAATGCGACCGGGAAACTTCGCGATTGTTTTGCGCTGTTGTGTTCGGTGCAGTTGCTAAAATAAAATAAAAAATATAGTGCACGGGGAAATAGCTTTGGAAAAATAAGAAAATCGCTTCTGGAAACGACGAAGGGAAACAGAGATATACGCGTCATTATTATAATAATAGTTGTGACGCAAAGCGACTCGGCAAAATGGGAAAACTTGACGGTATGGAAGGAAAAAAGTTTTCCTCTCGGCGGATGTCATTTTTTCTTGTTTTACTGCAATTTGAGGAAATTTAATTTTTCTACTTTAGTTTTTATTTTGTTTCTGTATTGTTTGCCACTATCAAAACCTAACTGAACTGTGAAGAATGTATTATGTTAATCAAAATTTATTTATTGATCCACAATATTTCGTTTATAATAAAAAAAAACAAATTCGATAAAAAATATATTATACTATACATGCTTTTATTTGTAAACGTGCATATATTATATATGGTTGTATAGAATTAAAAATTTAAATAGACAAAATATTAATTCATTATTCATATTTAAATAAAGTTTTATTATGATTGAACTCGTTCTTGTAGGTGAATTTTATTTTCATGATACAACATGAAATTTATTTACTGAAATGTCTTACTTTAACATCACCACTACAAATAAAGAAAACTTTAGTTTTATTACGGCAAAAGTTTATTTGTGCAATAAATTTTCCTAGAAATTTCCAGTATACACTCCGAATACTAACTTACATACACTTTCGCAACACATCAAAACGAAAACACCGCTTTCGAAAAAAAAATCCTATCACAATTCGATATCATTTGACATTTCATCGCTAACATACAGACGTGCGAACAACGGTGACGATTCAATTTTATTCGGACACGCCTCGTTTGATTCGCAATGCGACGCATCAAATAATAGTGAATAATGGTCGGATAGATATTGTAGCCGTGGTGATTTACCGTACATCATAAAAAATACAATATGAATTTGAATTTCGCCGTTTTGTTTGCATTTTTCATGACGTTTTACACGCGAAAATTTCAGTTCGATGCGGAAACGAAGCGCCGATAAACGTCCGATTGCCGATGCAATTTTTCACGCGAAAAAACGCATGACATCATTAATTGCACGTACAAATCAAACGAAACGGTCGAAATCATCCACATTGATGGCTCGTATAATTTCATTGTGTTTATTTGATACGTACTCGTTTGAAATAAATGATACGAATAGTGCACAGTAATAGAGATAACGTTCGGTTTTATTTGATACCATTTACGTGCCATTGTGATTTTGCGTTTCCGTTTTGGATATTTAATTTAATTATCATCGAGTTTCCTATCTTAAACAGCTTATCATACATTAATTTTTAAAAGTACATTTTGAATATACCTCGAATAATACGGTTAATAAATTTTGACCAATATTTACACAATGCATTTTATATTACCCGATTAAAGAAAAAAAAAACAGTTAAAAATTGATTAGGAAATGTTTTACTCAGGTTATAAGTTATTAATTGACAAATTTGCGTTTTAACATGAATACAATAAATTGAGATACTAAACCAATTTCTCGAGTAATTCATGCATTATAAGTGCGTAAATTATTATTTTTAAAACGAATTTCATTTGGAAGTTATATTTATCAATTTTTGACTATATTTTAACGGGATTCAGATTTAAATGTTATTTAGTAGCAGCACCTTTTGCTATCCCAACTGTTAACGTGTGCAAATTTAGACGATCTAAGGGAAAATTAATCGTAAAAACTATTAAAAATAACTTCCTCACAACACAAGTAAAAACAACGCGTGAAATTCGTTAAGAAATTTAATTTAAGTATACCTATTATCTATTACACATTTTATCTAAAAATCTAAACGAATATTTTTTTCATATTGTCTACTCAAAAAAAGGGTATTGACAATTTACAATGATTATTTGTATTGAATATCTCGAAATTACTTTTCCGATATAAATAATTGATGTGTTACGTCTATATAAATTGATAAATTTCCGATATCTAAATATGAAAAAATAACGAATTTATTCGTGCAAAAATAATTTCGTTACCTGAAGTTGACGCGGAATCACAACAAGCAATTGAATTCCGCTTACGTTTGAAATGTTAATATGAAATTCGTATCGCATGTCGACACGTGTATCACACACGTGCGATATTTATTACCAGGGTATAACCCTGTTGAATTGCGTCATATTATTGAGTATGCAAAATGGGCATATTATACAGTATACGTTGTAGATCAAGTAAGTTTCACTTAAGCCAATTTTACGAGATAATCAGAAATAAAATCCGGCGCGGAAGTCATTCTCCTTTGTGATGTCCTCTATTTCGGTTTTGGAACTCGAAATATTATACGACGTTGTCTACAGGAAGGGATGGAAAAGGGTTGTAAGCAATAAGCCTCGGGCAGAATGTCAACGTCCATCTCACATGTTTCCCAAATACTACGCACATATTAAGGCGCATGTCTAATATGGACGAAAATGTCTTGAATTTATGACATGAAAATTTGTTTAAGTGTACATATTAAATTTTTTTAAATATTTTAAATATTTTATATAAAACGTTAATCCATTGTTCCAATCATTTAATATTCGATTAACTTGACTTGCTCAAAAAAATTTAAATATAAAGAAAATTTTTTCAATAGAAAATTTCCAAAGTTCTATATAAAGTTAAAAAGTTTGGTTGCTTCTTAAATAATTCATAAGAATATTTTTAGAAATAAAAGGAATGAAATCTTTGAATTTGATTATGCATATTTTGAATAGGGTTCCGTATAGTATAATATTGGATAAATAATTCAAAAATATCCTTTTACATATAATATTGATTTGAAATTCATTCAAATTTTAATCAAAATAAAAGTTACTTCAAGAATGAATTTTCTTAGTTATCAAAAAATTAACTAAAACTTTCAACAGTTCAATGGCAATTTTTAAAAATAAAAACGCAGAACTATAACGGAGTAATATATTTTAAAACTGCAACCCCCATAGATAAATTGCAGAAGCAGGCACATGCGTGCTCGCAACAAAGCCGTCCCTAGGGAACACGCAAAGTGGTAAATAAGACATCCCATGGGAGTCCTCTTTATAATTTATATGTCCCCTTCGAGAATTGATAAGTATATGCCCTAATTGAGTTCGTGTAAACCCCGAACGGACCGCGCGATGTTTTTTTATGTAATATCATTACATAGACCCCGCTCAAAGGGCTTAATCCGTTTTGGTAGAATCTGTGAAAATTTCATGCATTCGATATAGGATTATCGCATTGAATACACAATGAAATTGCTCATTGTGTTTTTTTAGTTTTGAATATTTTAAATTCAGCGCTGATTCAGAGCGTCTTTCGGTCGTAAGTTCGACGAGAATGATTAATGCGAAATTGAGTTCGAGTAAATTTGTTAGGTACAACTTCGAAAGAAAACTCGATTCGAAGGAATTGTGACGAAGTTACATTATAAATTCGCTTATAAAAGGAAATTGTTTTCATTGTGATGCCTTTTCGACTTATTCTGAGTTCAAAGTTTAACCTGAGTATGAATGATCTATTGCCTTCGAGAGCTAGTTAATTTGATTCTGAACAATGGTACCTTTCTTTTGATTTCTGAATATTTATTGTACGAAATCTCGTAATTTCAAAATGGATTAAAATAGTGAATGACGATTTGTTCTAAGCAGAAAACAACTAAAATGCGTTTATTATGCACTTAGCTTTCAGCGCTTTCTGTGTTTATACACCGCGAATGTATTCGCGTGGGAATTCATTTTGTCAACAGGTTTCGTTTGCACAAACGTTTCACAAAATATAAACAAAGTATATTCACCTCGAGTTAAATTAAGATAGATTTTATAATAGAATGGATCTAAATAAATTTTATCGTAGAATTTGTGAGTCATAGACCCAAACGGAAATGCATTTATTACTCGGCTAAAATATGCAAATACTTTCAAACAAGATTACAAGCAAGTCAATATTTCTCTATTCAAACACAACCTTGAATCAAAAGATCAACTTTGGAAACGGGAAAACCCAAAAGTATCGATTTCGGACCCTTTTCGAGCTCGTAAAGTATGTGAAATAATTTCGAGCCAAAAGTACACAAGAGATAACGACTTTAATTACATTCTATGTCAAGTGGTTAACCAATATTCCGTCAAGTGCCTCCACTTTTCTATTAAAAGTGATTCTTCGTCGGCACACGAGAGAGGGTCTTCGGTTTTACCTATCAAGAGTTTTGATACGGAGACATGTGGCTTTTGTGTGGACCTGTCTTCTGTCACGCTGCTTCCGAATGCCTACATACGAACACTTTAATTAAATTCGTTTCAAAAGTCGACACACGAACACATATCGGCGGTCGCTTTTGACGAAAAATATTATATTTCGTTTCTGACAGCCTCATTTCGGTAGAGTGGCGATAGAAAGTGTTTGATAGTGGACGTCGGCTTGTTGCGATGTGAACCGTATAAATTAAATTGTATCAATTTTTATATTTAAGTATTTGTCAATTAATCCCGATTGCTCATTCATCGTTTGAAAACAAAAAATATTTACAGCCTTATGAATAATTTTCACACAACGTCGATTCGCATGATGGACTCCTCGAGCGTTCGCGTCGTACGAAATTTTCCGAACAAACGACCGCATTAATATGCAGTTTTCACAAATTTTCCCCGACCCACCCTCCGATTTTTCCTAAACACCCTCAAAGACCTACAGCGTCCCGTCTTCTGCGGAAATTTTCCACGGCCGAGAAACTATTTTAAACGGTTTAAACGGTGATAAACGGCAACGCACGCACGCACGTAGAACTTTAACAATCGCAACACCTCGGCGGGCCATTGTGTCTCCCCCTGGCCCTAGATGCGTGGTTGGCGGACACAAGGGCCACAAAGCCCTTCGTAATCTTCCCTCTGGTTCTCGACGAGTGTTTGTTCTGAGTGTGTGCGGAAATATGAGGTGCTTCTGGCCCCCGAAAGCCTCCGTTCTATGTAAAACGGGGTCTTTAGCGTGCGGCGCTTTCAGTGCTCAATATGAGTTTTCGGATCAATTCTGCTTTCGTCGAGATTAATATGTATAATCCGGTTTCGAGGGTCTCGTCCGTATTTTTATATCGTTGTTCATGGTTTTGTATTCTTGGCGAGAACGACCTGCGGCGAACTCAATTTGGAGTTAACCAATTAGTTTGTTATAAGATTGTACTGGAAGCTCGCTTCGTTCAAGTAAATATAGATGTAAAAGTTTGAAGATTTGTGAATCTTAGTTTTGATTTGAATTTGGATAGTAAAAATTTATCCAATTATCTTTTTACACGTTTCCGAATAACATAGTTCAAGAAAGAAGAACCGATTATATTTTACACGTTTTTTTTCACATAATAAAAAAAATGTATTATTATTCCACAATGGTGAGACTCAGTGCAGACCAAGATATAATTATACTTATTTAATTAAAAATTTCGATGTTTTTAATGATTTTACATAACGAAATTTTTGCACATTACACATTTTTTATAAAGTATATTTGGACGGAAATTCTATCTTAATATACTAATGAAACATATCTTCCATTTTTATATGGTCATCATATATTTTTTACACGACAAAAAGAGGATTGGATGTAGTTAATTCGGATTGTTATCGGATCATTTTGATTTGTCAATTCTGATTATTAAATTTTATTTTGTTTCAGTACAATTTTGATTTTATAGATATCTTATAATAATATTTTTTTAATAAAACCTAAAATTCTTATTTTTTTTCAGATTTTTACAGTAATAAATTTTTTTTTTAAATTAAATTCATATCGAATTAATTCCATACAAAATCACTAAGAAAATTCTAAAAAAAATCCCATTCTGAAATACGCCCCATTCTAACACGACTTCCCACTTCAACCCCAATCTAAAACCAAGAAACACACCTAAACCCAAACTTCCCTCGCGCCCCACAGTTGCACAGCGACTGCACATCCTTATCGCAGGATCTCGCGATTTGGTTCGGCGCCAGTACAACGGGCGCGGTTTGTTAAGTGCAAACACGGATATGGAGGGCTCCTGTGCACTCCACGTGTACACCGGCGACGTATTTAGGACCCAAATACGAGCAGGAGGATCCTTGGAGGACCCCGGTATGGTTTGTCACCCGGAGCCACTCGAAAAGTTATTAACAATCCATTGTGCGAGCTTGCACAAAGCTCGCGGGAGACGCTCATATTGTACGGGCTCGCATAATGGGAGGGACGATGATAAACGGCGCGGAAATTAATGCCGAGGACGATATTTAAACAGTTGCAGTAATTTAATTAAGCCCTTAACTCAGGACGAAATTGTCGTTGAGGTGAGGTTGTTGCGAAATGCGCGGTCGTGTCTTTTCGGCTGGGAGGTGTTTGTGATTAATCGTCGGGCGTTTAATCTTTAGAAATTTTGGAATGATTCTGAATTAAATCTGTGTATATCGAGCGAGGTGTTTTCAAATGGAATAGACATGTTTTAACTGGAAAGCTTTAATTACACTTTCACCACATTTTACGCTTTAAATAGTATTGTATATTGGATTTCATTGATTTGATTCGCGAACCACTATATTAACCTTTCCGCGGATACGAATGAATTGAATTTAAATTATATTTCGAATAGAAAAGTTTTCTATCGATTCGATGCTTTTAATGTGAGTTATTAAAATTGAACTATTCCGAGAATATTTAGGATAATATGTATTGTTTATGAGACCCATTAAAAATGTATTAAATTCTAGCTTTGTTTACATATACAAAACGGTAAATTCGACTGTCGTTTCCGCACATCGGAACGACACAAAGCGTATTTTAAAACAATAAACAACATCAAACTCGTATTTATTCCAATCATATACATTATTTTACCCCCCCGACCTACACAATAAATTTCAATAACGACCATCGAATTGATTTCGCATTGCGAATAGCTCTGAAAAGGATATTGGATGCTCGCGCCAAACTCATACAGGATTATAGGAACAATGGGGGCATATTTGTAATGCAGAATATTATTACGCGGTACAATATTAACGGGCACGAATAGTTTAGCACCGTCGAGTGCGTACATAGTAAAGCCGGCACGCCACCACTTGACCATCTGTCGCCTCTGCCCCCGACAAATTAAAACAAAAGCTTATGGCCCCTCTTAAATGTTAAATGAGTGCGTGTAAATCGAAAAGCAATAATGGTATTTTATTGTTGGGTGCATTTTTTTCGGGTCGTTCTGTCGTAAATTTGCGAATTTATTCATTTACGAGGGTTCAGGAGCGAGAATCGTTAATGTCCCCTTATTGAATGTTTATTGCAATGTTTTAAAGTGTTTCTTTATATATTGAAAATTAATTGTTGTGTTTAATATGTTTTTTTTTTATATATAAAGAATACACGATTCATTCGTTTATATATTTGAAACACGTTTTACCAAAAAAAAGTATACAATTTATATAAAATTTTATGGTGTTAACCTAAATATAAAATAGTGTGGCGCCACACCACTTCCGCCAACCCGAGCAAATATTATACATTCTTCCTCCACAAACTGAAAAAAAAGCGTAAACGTTCCAACCTCGTTTGCAAATAAACCGAATTTTTTAACCAAACGCAAAAGAACTCCTCGAAAAAAAGCGACACAGAATATAGAGCGTCTCTGTTTTAAAAAAAAAGCGAACCCGCCTTAAGGATAAATAAATAAATACACCCGTCGCATAGCGCCAGGAAGTGTCGTTCTATACAATTTTACATCTCCTTTTTACGACCCGAGCGGAAGAAGGAACCTGAAAAAAAAGTTAAAAAATAACGACAAGTGGTGTCCCGAGCACGAACCACACGCATGGTTACCCAGCGCGGTCTAATCGCGAAAACCGACCGAAAAAAAGCACGAAGACGAGTTTAACCATGACTGTATGTAAACCGTAGGTAAACGAGGGATCAAACCCTCTCTTATTGAATAAAACACGCACGTGAACCTGTCACCTGGTGTGAGCAAGACTCGTGAGTTATTCATTTGACGTTCGTGGAGTGTGCAATTGACTGCCGTTTTTCGTACGTGTCATGTGCGTTTTATGCGTTCGTTTGTCGATCGGATGTAGACTATTTGTTAAATTT
The DNA here is from genome assembly GCA_028571205.2 of Hydropsyche betteni. NCBI lineage: Eukaryota > Metazoa > Arthropoda > Insecta > Trichoptera > Hydropsychidae > Hydropsyche > Hydropsyche betteni. The sequence continues at coordinate 389,357 of JAOXNN020000064.1, read as the reverse complement.
CGCATTGCATAAATTGCGGTTGATATTATGTTGATGTTGCGAATTTTTTATCGTGATTGAATCATAGGTTCGTTTTGTGTGCTTAATCAATACGTCCAATACCCTTTTATACGGCGGATAACGTTCCAGAGACTACCGTGTAAAAAATGTATGGTTTCCATATAAAAATTGGAGATGGGTTGTGTCAGTATATTTGGATGGAAAATCCATCCAAATATTTTCGATATCGATTTTTTTTGTTTGATAACTATGATTGTATACTGACCTGCACCAAATCTTACCTTCGGGAATAATAATACTATTTTTGTTAAAGTAAAAAAAAAACGTGTAGAAAACAATCGATTCTTCTTCTTTTAAACACATTATTTAAGAAACGTGTAAAAAGAAGATGAGTATATATGAATTCGGACATAAATCAGAGCATAAGTGACATTTTTAAAATTTTGCTATATAACGGTTTTTGTCAAAAAATTCTCATAATGACGCACACAAATTTGTTGTTGATTATTAACAACCTATTTTGAGTACTTCGACCATATTTTATTATAAAACACGCGCATTCATAACAGAACGTATTTCTTGCATAGAACCGATTTTGAATCATTCGACACTTACGCCCTTATCCGGTATTATTTTACGACTACTTAAAGCCGCAATCGTTCATTAATTACCCTATAACGATAAACGCCCCAAAAAATTCATTAGCGCATCCATCCACCCACATCAAAGCGTCAAAAGCGAATCGTCCAAATCCAATCGCGAAAAATCGACACACGATAAACAGTCGAAAACCCGCACAGCACACAAACGAAGGCAAACAAACTGAGCTCGGTTTGGCGAAATTTAGACAATCAAAGCGGCGGTCGTGCGAGAGTTTATCCGCTCGTTCCGAACTGTGGCGAATCAATTTTATTAGGCGGCCAGATGACGCGGAAAATCGAGTGGGTTTTCCACGTGCCACCATTTTCTTCGGGCCCCCGACCCACGGGTCGGAATTCGGTCCCGGGAATTTTAAACATGTCCGCCGAGAGCTTTATTGTCGACGACCGGTGCGACCGCCGGTGACCTAATAAGTGGAGCCGCAATGCTGTGCTACGTTTAGTGCGGAATTTTCTGAAAATTCGGTATGTGATAATGTCGATTTTTAATTATCCCCAATATATAATAGCGGATTTCTGCGTGTCCGTTTGTGTGTCTGTGTGTCTGTTCGTTCGATGACGCTCGCGACTTTAAAACGACGCGTTGATACGATTATTTTTTTGCGTCTATAAAATTATTCTTCATGCGTATACACTTAACGTCTATAATATCATGCTTATGAAAGCGTCTCTATTGACTTATGCAATACGTCGATTATTACGCAGTGGAAAAAATATTTGAATCTCCTATATATAATCACGGATGACAGATGTCTGTGTTTGTTTGTATGCTAAGGCTCTCGATTTATCGTTCCAATTTAGCCTGTATACCGTTTAAATATAATGGCTATAATCGCTACACGAAAACGGCTATAACGGCTATAATAATTTAGTCTTTATGGTCATTATAATAACAGCTATAATCTTATATTCTGGAGAAATTTCGCAAGGGCACGGTTATAAAATATGTTTCCATATATTCAATTTTTATTTTGTTACGTAATAGTATGGTTATCAATTCACAGCCGATGTTATTAACATCGGGCCTATATACTAGTATTATATAAAGTTAATGAAAATAAATAATTATCAATTTTATGTTAATTTTTGGACCAATTATCGTTTGGACGGTTTTGGACCAGTTATCTTGGACGAATTGTTGGTTGAAATAATTTTCCGTTAGACCAATTGTCCGTTAGACCAATTTTCCGTGCCTTGGATGAGTTGTCGTTGGACAGGCTGTCTTTATACCAGTTGTCGTAGAACCATTGGCGGATGTCTTCGACACCCAAGGAGCACCTTAAGGAGATTACCACTGTTCATAGCAACGACTGAAGTGATAGAATGTTCATAGGAAGGAGAAAGAAGGAGGATCGATCGAACGCCGAACGACCGATTGTAATTATTGTAATAATCAATCGTGATACCGGCAAATTATACTATAATTTTTATGGCAATCGATAGATAAGGTTTTTCGGAATTATCTCATTTTTTGTTCAAATGGTTAAATATCAAATTTGAGCAGATGTTAAAAACGGAATCATACTCTAGCCATATAAATAAATAAATGAATAAAAAAGTCGACATATCGGCTCACGGGTATTAAGTTTTATTCGGATGCGATGTACTTTGTACGATGTTATGAAAGGGTTTTCCGACGCCGCTGGAAATTTTCGGAAGTTTTTCCTTACGAAGATAAATTTCAAGAAGCTGAAAGTGTCTCTTGCCAAATAGTTTCGGGTCAATGAAATGCGGTCAGGTCGCATATCCATCTACTGACAGTGCCATATGTCGCTTAACTTTTGTTTAATGGATATTCATGTAATTTTCTCGAAATTGTTGACGCTTTACTAGAAAATGTATACAATATAAATATTTAATGAAAGAGACTGAAAAAAAAGTGTGATCTGAATCTGAAAACAATTTCATCCGAAAAACATTTAATATGCACGCGTTTTTAACTGACGATATTAATATGTCGAATCACATAAATGTTATCTACTTCGCCTTGACTTTATACAATCATAAATGTCAAATTAACAAATAATATTCATTATTTCAAAACAAAAATAAACAATCAAAATACTTTTGTTCCAACTAACATTTTCCTCCAATCGAATCAACTTAAGAAAATGTATATGATCATGAACTACCATATGATTTATCAATTGAACTATTTTAATAAAAAAATATTACCACAATAACATTCCGAAAAACAAATAAAGCATCATAATACATTTTCATCAAACGAAAGAATACAAACACGAAAACGCGCAACAACACAAATGCACGTTATCGCCGCCATTATCGTCCTGTCAGATGCAACTTTGCATCCGGGTCATTAGGTCAAGGACTCGCAGATTTTCGACCCCCGGACTCCCCAACGGAACACCCCATCGACAATGACGCACACATTACCGACAAAAGTTTCCATTTCGGAAAATTCTCCCATGGATTCGAGTCACGCTTTCGCGTTTTCGTATTATCGACACGTCCGGGAACGCCCCCCATTCGTATGATATAATTTTCAGCATAAACTCGAAATACGGATCGATCGTTTTGATTTTGAATTTGTTGAATCGACGGTGTGAGAATTAAATTAGAGCGCATTTCAATTAATTTTCAATTGATTCTAAATAATAATTTTCGATTTTCATAAGGGGTTAAGGTTTTTCAATTCAATTTTTTTTTTGACATTTTTACGTGTTAACTGCTAGTTTCAAATGCATTTGAAAAATGACGTGACTATTTGCAGATACGGTATCTGCAAATTATTAGCTATTTGCAGATACGGTATGTGCGAATTAGCGACTATTTGCAAATAGGTATTTGCGAATTATCGGCAATTTGTAGATACAGTATCTGCAAATTATTGCTTATTTGCAGATACTGTATCTACGCATTAATAGCTATTTGCAAATACCGTATCTACTCATTATTGGCTATTTGCAGGTGTAATATCTTTGAAATCAAGTACAGTGCATAATAAATAATCGAATAATTCGCAGATACTGTATCTGCAAATAGCCAATAATACGCAGATAGTGTATCTGTAAATAGCCACATCCTTTGAAAAAAGTTTTAAAAATTTGAATGCATTTGAACGATTTGGGGTTTACTGTTATTTTGATTTTAATATATGATAATTTAATTTTAATGATTGATAATGAAATATCGGGGGGCACCGGTGCTCCCTATGGTCATTTGTCATATTCAGTAGGCGGCACCGTTGAGCTACATGGCACTTAACGTGATTCAAAAATGATGATTTAAAAAATGTAGTGTTTTTATATACAAATAAATATTCAATATCAGTTGAAGAGACCTTTTCTTGCAAAGCATAACTAACAGGTAATTTTTGTCGAAATATTATATGAAAAAAGTTGTGCAATATTCCAATTTTCAGCTTAACCTCAAAAATTGTGAAAATTCATGAAAATGCTTCGAAATTTCCATTTTTCATAACACAAAACACATTCGAAAACGAAAGACAATACAAACAAAAACAAAACGTCCATACCTTGTTCATTCCGTTCCCCATGTTGAGCCAGGAATACAATAACAGGGGCCGCAGAATACGAACGTAAAAAAAAAAAACAATCGATTCTCGACCGGCGTTCGGGCGACGCGCGACAACGACGTCCGCGCGCCAAAAAACCACACAACACCTATTTACAAATCGCGCGCCTTTTTCGAACCGGAAGCCCGAATTCGAAAATGTGGCAAACGGCCGCCAGAGAGCCGCGGCTCCGACGCGCGTCACATGTTCGCGGAGACGCGCGCGCCGCGACTGAGCCGACGGCGCGCTAAGCGCTGCGAATCGCGGCCATTGCCCGCCGGCTTACTGTCGCCGTTCTGTTGGCTGTATGTTGGATTTTTTTTCGGTTTGCGTTTTGGCGCCGCGCGTGTTCGTTGTGCGTTCGGCGGAGGTGGTTTGGTACGCGTGCGTCGATGGGGGCGTCGCGGTCGAGACTGGCGCGTTCGGGGCTGCGGTTGTCGGCCCTGCGCGTTGTTTTGTGTTTTTGAAATGAGGTGGTTTTTCGATTGCGTTTTTTTGTTGTTGTACGAAGAGTTTGGCCCAAATTGATGAGCAGGTTTTGAAAATGTCAGAGGATACTTTGGTGAAAATGGATATGAAAGAACTCGATGTTTGTCTTTTCTTTGTATTTTTAGAGTAAATCCGACTTTCAGTAGATAGATGATTACTACCCTCCCTCTCCTTCTCTAACAAGTTCGCAAAAATATAAAAACATAGTTGGGTCCCTCTATCATACAAAAAGGTTTTTTCATTTTTTTTACAAAATCAATTTTTTATAAAACCAAATGTTTTAAACAAACATTTTCTTTTTTCTATGAAATTATTTTATATATTTATCAAAAACATACATTTATAAAGATCGATTTAAAAAGAAAAAGAATAACACTTTCAAGACACAAAAATTTTCAGAATCTTTTGTGTGCTTTTCCCGTTTACCAAATTTGATTAAAGGAGGACAATTTTTCATAGAGGACACAATTTTTAAAGAGGACAAAGTTTCCAAAAGGGGGACGTCTGATTAGCAAGTTTCGGTAATGATAGAATTATGTTTTATCGTGATGTATAAAATTTTCAAATTTTACGTATTGATACGTATACGCATTTATGTCAAAGCGTACGTACGCATTTATGTCAAAGTGTACGTACGCATTTACATAAAAATATAAATACGCATTTACGTCAAAGCGTAAATACGTATTTACATCAAAATTATTCACAATCAAATGGTCTTAAAATTAAATGAATTTTAATGTCATATATTGGCCTATTTACTAGCTTATGATTTTTTTTTAAATTAAAACTCGATTACGATTTGGATTTCTTTTCAAATTCTAACCAACAGTTTTTACATCTAAAATGTATAAATAGACTTTTTATGTTTCAATTATGCCTATATCGTCATAAGTGGTAGTGCCCGGCGTTGCTCGGAACTCGGCGTTTTAAATCAAATTATTTTTTTATATTGTGATCGGTCGAACGATATATAGGCGGGGAACATTTTTTTGCGGACCGTCCCGTTTTGGTTTCTGAGAAATATGGTTACCCTATTTTGATGATACAAAAACCTTATCGACAAAAAAATATTTGTTTTATATAGGTGGGGGAAAACTTTTTTGCGGACCGTCACGTTTTGGGTTCCGGGAAATATGGTCACCCTATTTTAATGATGCTAACAACCTTCTCCACAAAAAAATACATATACAAGCCAATTTTCATGGCGATCAGTAGAACTGTATTGGAGTAAAACGGCAACAAATAAATATACAAACATTCATTTTTATATATATATAGATTGAATCTAGTTATAATATCTTCAAGGTTTCATATGACGTTGTACAATTAAATTCAATGAAATAAATAAAAAATGATATGTTTATATATTTTTTTTAAAAACAATAATTTAAATGATTGTTTTCGTTGTGGATTTAAATTTACTCTTATAATAATAAAAATAAAATATATTTTTTCAGCAACAATACATTTAGCATGACTGCGAATTTTTTATCATGAAAATAGTTTTTTTTTCATACCAAGATTTAAATATTTGATAATTTTTAATGATTTTAACTCAAAATGAAAATATTGAAAAGTGCATAGAAATATACATCGGCTCATCCAAGTATTGACCACACCAAACGCAGCTTAATAAATATGTCATTTGAATCATTTTTCAAACCTTATTTTTCAAATTGGTTACAATGTACTTACTTGTATATTATTTTTATTTCTTAGTGTTTGATTTTCCATCACATAATTTATGTCGGTAACTGTAAACCGATCGGAAAAAGTATTATTTTCCATTTTCGATAATTTTACATTGGCAAAATGCTATTTCCAATCACGAAAATGCTTATATAAAAATTTTACATACAATTATTTCTTACTATTTTCAGTATAATATATAAGCCGTTTTAAAATAAAATGCATGGGTTTTTATAAAATAAGACGAAAAAAATAACACATAAGAATATATTATTTTATTTTCTATAATACTTACTCAAGAATAAAAAAAATATAAACATATTGTCATATTTTTCCATATTGAAAATCATTGATACATAATTTAAGCAATTATTAATATACAAATATATTAAAATCATCTAAATTTTTGGTGCAAAAATTTTTGAACTTTTATCACATCAATTTAATTTTGACATTAAAAATATACCACCTTATCACAAGATAAGCAATTAAAGTCCGAACTTTCAATTCAATGCCCGGAAAGGCCTTATCTATATATGAGCTATACAGAATTGTTATAACATATAACGAAATATAAATATTGAGTTATTCTTTATAATAAAACAGTAAATTAAATTCACATTAAAATAAATGCTTGAAAAATAGAGTCTACTGTTTTTTTCTCTCGTTCACATTTGTATTATTACCTTTAACAATAAATAGTAATCCAATTAAAACAAAAACAATACTGATATACCATAAAAATGATGGTTTTTCGTTGAAAATTAACGCTCCCATGATGCCCTGAAAAATTGATTTCAAATTAAAAATAAGTTAAGACATATTTATATTTATAATTTTATAAAATATACTCACAGATAACAAAAAGTTAACAGCAGATGATGTTACAGTTGGCCCAACAGATGAGTTAGATAACGCAAGAGATTTTGAAAATAATGTCCACATGAAAATATTCATAGCAATCATTGCAAAAAGACAGGAAAGACTGATGATAAATTTGAACTGTAGAATATAACACATATAAATGCTTTTTTTTATTAGCAAAAATTTCATTAGTTTACGGTTGATTATTACTTATATAGGTTCATGTGAATGTGTCGAATTTTAATCCAATATATATATTCATAGTACCTCGAATTCAGCATTTCCTGCCAATTTCCCGAAAATACCGGCACTCGCTCCACACAATCCAGCAAAGAGTGCGTATTTATCCATTATTTCATAAATATTTTGAGTTCAACATAGTCTTTCAACCAACGGACGATAATAGTGTTTTTAATCAAAGTGACAGTAGACGTAATATCATGATCAATGTCCATTTCCTATTTTATTCATTAATATAATTTTACTTTTTATTTTATGAGTGTATATTAGTGTAAAAATAAAATATTTCAATAAAATTAATTCTCAATTGTATATTCTATATTTTGTGCAATAAATTAGAGTAAAAATAAATAATTTAATTCGTGGATTGTGTTTACATTCAAGTGACGTGTGTTGAACTGTCTTACATTAAATGATATTCAACTGTCGTATGTTTGTCTGTTATAAAACTATAATACATCTTAAAGATTTGGGTAATACCGTGGTGTATATATGCATAAATAACCCGCAATAATGTGGAATAAAATGGCAACATCACTGACGCATATGTCACTTTGACGTGTGTTGAAATAGTTCACAGCTGCCTTTTATTTCACTCAAAATGAACCACATTCAAAACAACGACAAGGTTTTGTTAATTTGGAATAATTCATCTCCAGAAAACTTGACTAATTTCGTAAACGATGTAAAGTCTAAGACTGGTACGAGCAATGTGCTTCTAGAAAATTCCCAAATTATAACAATGAGTAAGTATAAATTCAAAATATTGATATCATCGATATTGATATAAAAGTTTAATTTAATGCCTTTGCTTGGTTAATAATGCTATTATTTAATTTTAGATTCTCACCCGCAATCTACGTTCGATGTAGTTATGTCGAATCTTATTCTTCCGCATGAAGTTGAGCATAACGATAAGATTTTAGCTATAATATTAAACGCTCTCAAGCCCGGTGGAAAACTTATTTTAGAAGATAAATCTGATGCAATTTCATCTACTTTGAAATTAAGCGGTTTTGTCGATGTAAAATCTGATAACGGTCTTTTCATTTCTAACAAACCTAATTTTGAAGTAAGCGAATTGAATAGTTTGTTGTTTTATCTATTATTTTGCATGAGTGTGACATTTTATAATTACTTAGGTTGGTTCAGCGATGAAACTTACTAATAAAAATGTTTGGAAAATCGATGACACAGTGGAATCTGCATGGAAAATCGATAATGATGATGAAATTATAGATTCAGATCAATTGTTAGATGAAAACGATTTAAAAAAGCCTGATCCGTCTTCTTTGAGAGGTTTTAAAATGTTATTAACTTGTTTATTTTTTAAATAATATATTGCATTTAAATACTTTTCACCATTTTTAGTTTGCGGAACGACTGGATTGCGCAAAGCTTGTGCCGATTGCTCGTGTGGTCTTGCAGAAGAATTAAAAGGAGAAGTTAAAGAAACTCCAAAGTCTTCGTGTGGAAGTGTACGTTTTATTTTTCACAAACATTACAATTATTGATTTGAAATAGTATTTAACAATATCTCTAATTAAAATTTCAGTGCTATTTGGGAGATGCATTCCGATGCGCTTCTTGTCCCTATCTTGGAATGCCAGCTTTCAAACCAGGAGAAAAAGTTCTATTAGCTGATTTAAAACCTGACATTTAATTGAATTTATTTTTACGAACTTTTTATATATTTTTTTTATATTGATAACATTTCCATTAAAGATAAATTGTCTACACTGGTTTTTCAGTATTTAACAGAGTTTACATAAAAGGTTAATGTAGGCTTCACAATGTTACTTGTTAATTAGTTTTTTTCTTTTTATTCATAGTGATTTTCCTTAAAAACATAGATTGGTGTCAAAGTATTTTGAATAGTTTTGTATGATGTATCTTACTTAGTTAAAATAAATAAAATGAACGCACAAGGACTTCTATTTATTTATTTATTTATATAAAGTTATATATTTACAATCATTTTATTACATTAGAATAAAACAATGTTTTATTATATTTCATCTAATGTGAAACAAATTACAAAGCACAATGGAAACAAATTATATTGAATTTTTTTCACAATTGAATTAAAAAATTCTGATATTAAAATTGATGAAATATACACTATTATATTAAATATTTAACATATCTTTGGGATAAACTGTTATTATTTGATTTAGTATTTTATTTACATTTACCATCATCATCATCAATTGCTATATTCATCTGGATAATCAGATGCATATTTTTGAAAATAGTTATATTATCTTTTTATTTTTATGTTATTATTAAAAAAAAAGTAATTACTCGGGAACTAAATCAAAATCAATGTATTTTCAACTCAATGAGATAAACTTTCTAAAATAAAAATATTGGTCTTACATAATTGTTTTCAATATGATATTATTTAATCTCCTAAATATACAAAGTGACAACTTTCTGAGCTAAGATATTTTACATAGAAGATACTAAATTAACACAAGTCTTCAATATTCTATTTTTAATTTTTAATTTAAATAAAAAAACTATATTCCCGCAACTTGAGCGGCTTTTTTTTTACATTTTCGTTATATTTTAAAATAATTTAAAACTTATCAAAAAACCTTCACTTTTACAGACTTCTAAAACTGAACTATTAAACTGAAAATTCGTTCATATTCATATTGATGATATAATTTTCACATATATCAATAACATAAAAATTCAAACGGTGAAAATTAATTATTTAAGCAATTTTCTACGATATGATCTAAAGTTTGATTCTGACTTTTGAATAAAAATTTGGTCTTACATTAAATATATTTGAAAATGTTTCTTCGTTGCAGCAATTCTTCATTAAATGTTTCATATAATAAAGAAAAGTATTATTATCAAATGGCACTCATATATGATTTATTTTTCATAATTTCTGACTTATTGGCATCCACAAGATTTAGCCAATAAGTTAGGGTAATTGTGCAATTTTACAATTCCCTCTGAAACATGAATCAATACAGCAAGACTCTCCAGTTTCGTAGGAACACAGCATGGTTCTGGAATATGATATTTACCGCTCTGACTTAACCAATTTCGGAAGATTACGTTGTTCGAATAGTTATCTTCCTGTAATTATATGAAAACAATTAATAAATGTTTACGCATGTATTGAATTAATATTATACAATTTTATATCTTACGCATTCTTTCCAACCATCCTGAATTGTAAGATTTTAATTAAGAAAATATTCAATTAGATCTCTTATGATATGTAAAGTGAAATTAGTTTTATAAATGAAATTTATGTGATTCTGTGACAGTTTAGTTTTAATGGGCTCATTTTTAATTTGATTGGAATACTCAAAAATCATTTTTGTATAAATTTCGATTGTACAACTCAACTAATTATCTTAAATAATAAGAATCATTTCAAAATAAGAGTAACCAATAATAATTATTATATTATATTAAAAAAAGTTTACTATAATATATAAAGTTTTATTTCTAATAAGAGTTCCACCCATTTACAATGCATAATTATGTTCCAATATCAAATAAAATATACAAAATCACGAAGGATATGTTTAAATACAAACTCCATAGTACACATATCGCGGGATCAGCACCCGAGTCATTCCAGAGATTGAGTTACAACTTTTTTTCTGTCCGTTTTGTTTTTATAAATAATCTCTCGTTGATAAATGACCACGTCCGCATATTTAACAATAAAAAAAATAATACATGGAAAACGAAGAACGCACCAGGTAACCGAAGCGGACCAGCCGACATTAGACAATACACTAATACCTCGATTTATGCAATATTTTTTTAATATACGAATGATAATTCACCTTATTTAACTTTTTTTTTTAATTCTTACCAACCATTGAATTTTCAATATGAAAAAATAAATATTAAAACGATTTTAATCGAATCGTCACATGCGATATTCCGGAAATTAAACTGTCACAACGATGCAAGTAATCAACGGGCTGTTTTTTCAATATATCAATCAGAAAAAAAATTACAAATAGAATCATTAATTTTTTCGAAAATGTGCAAATCGAGTTACAGGTGTACCACCACAAAACAAAAAGAAACGAGCTTATATTGTTTCATTCATTTTTTTTTTATTATTTATATTTCGTGCCCTTGTGCTCGGTCGTTGAATTTTTTTTCCACTTCGCTCACAAAAAGGCTAATAACGCGTTCTGTCCGGGCTAGATTACCAACTGGGTGGTCTCCTTGTAGATTTCTTTGCTCGATTAACAGCGAAAAGAGCACGGAACGGATGGGTATTGTCACTAATACATGTCTGAAGATGATGCGAATTGAGTTTTGATACTTACTTCGGTAGGTTCCGTTTTTCGACATTTGCCCGAGCAGATGGGAAATGATATTATTGGTGGTGCTATGATATCGTCTCTTACTAGTTTAGAATCGATGTCCAGTTTCAATAGTTTACAATTCTGGGTTTTCTTCTGAAATTGAAAATGTTTATTAGTCATAGTCGTATAAATTTAAGATATTCAATACTTTTATAAAATGTTTTAGATTTTTATCGAATATAAACTGACAGATGTATAGGGTTTATTTATTTTTTTAATATTTACTGGTATCAGTAAAAAAATTAGTCTATTTAAAAAAAAACATGCCTGGCTATTTGAATCAAAAACATCAATCATATCTTCATATTTCAATGTTGTTGTGTATTTAATTATTGATCAAAGTATATAATTTGGCCACCGTAATATGTACTATTATATAAAAAAAAATTGTTAATCCATATTGTTATGTTTGTATTGAAATATATATTTTTTTAAATTTCCGTTTAAACTGAATTTATACCATCCCAAAACGAGAATTTCTCAAATTAAAGCTTTATTATCTAATTCGAATTTAAATAGAAACATCCTCGACCATATACACATATTATGGCGGACATATTGCATTATTCGTCTAAATTGAATCAGTGTAGGTCGACTTAATGCGATTTCGCTGTTTCTCAAACCCATGAAATTTATACACGCGCTCTTTGCACCTTCGCCCTTTGTGATGCTGCATTCAAATTTCAACGACAGGCAACCCTCATAATTCAAACGGACGGTTTCGAGAGTTGCCATGTTCATTATGCGGGATTTGCGCGCGAATCTGAAACGTTTCGAATGACACATTTAATTGAGAAGTACTAATTGTTGAATAACGAAAAATTTAATATTCGATGTCCTCGAAATAGATGATCTTAGGGTGAGAACTCATGGTGAGCGTGAGTGTAAATATGGACGTGTTTTTAGGGATGTCACCGGTAAATGACCCAAATTACAGTTCGGTAATTTACTAGTAAATAAAAAATATTTGTTTCGAATATTTTTGATTTTACGGTTTTTTCGATATAATAATATTTTTTAGACAGCCTAAGTTGTACTGATTTCGTTTGAAAAAGAGTTTTAATTTTCATTTGAATGCAAAATGGTGTTTTCATCGCCAAAAAGACCGAGTTTTTGAAAAGCAACATTAGTTAAGCCGCAAATATATAAAAGGCGTGCGTTCGCAAAATGGAATCAATATAGTTTCAGCAACAAGACGGATAACACTTTTGAACAAAAATAAATGATTAGGAAAAATCGAATAAGTATAATATTTCATAATGTTAAAAAAATATTAAAATATTAAAAGCTTGATGATGTATTTAAATTTGTTCGTCATAAAATAAATGTTTTTCCATTACTCAAATCGACCAATCTCAACAATATAAAATGACACTCCTATCGCCAAATATAAAGCGTTTCATCGTCCATACACAAGTTTCCCTGAAAGATAAGACGCTTAAAGGAAACTTCACCGACACAATTATTATGCGAGCACTTTTGAGCGCGAATTCTTCGTATCTTTCGCGCGCATAAAACAACAGACCGTTATAAATAACCGCCACAGAATCGTTTCTGTCGACAAGACGCATTGGCCAAAGCGAGTAGGAAAACGAGCAAACTTTCGCGAGCGTGGCGATATTGTTCGGATCGAAAAACAAGGATTCCGTGTTTATTCTTCGGCTGCACGAATCGAACTTTGAGTTGAGCCGCGGAAAATTTGGTACATATCCACGTGAAAATCGTCAGGACGAGCTTCTGAAGAGTATGTCGCTTTGCAAACCGAATCCTCTAAAGATCCATCCATTTTGAACTATATTCAGGTATCGAAAAGTATTTTATATTTGAGTATTGATTGTGAATCGAGCTTTTATTGAAAAGCTTCATATCAAGTCGAATAAGCTTGTATTCACACGAGTAACTTTTCAGTGGAAGACTTCTCACCATGTGTCGTCAATTTATATATTAATATTCGATTTCTTGAATAAGTGACAAGCTGTTTCTTAATATTTGCAATTCCAGGATCCAGGTTTTAAGATTTCACATGAATATTCAATCCTGAAATTTCTAGATTATTTACGGAAGAATATTGATATTTTTTTCAAATTATATTAGACACCCAAGAATTTTATTATTTAAATTTTTATTTACCATTTCAATACAGCAAAAACTGACGACAAATTGTTGCAAAAAGTCGCGAAAGACACCTTACAGAGTAATCAAACTTTGTCGTTGAGTAAGACGACACGTCGCATCACTATACTTTTAAAATGAGAAAAAGACGCTAACATGTCGCTTTTATTAGCGACTTTAGCTAGTAGCAGTCATCTAGAATGTGCTAGTGTCTTTTAATCGCTTTTTGTTGCTGGTGTGTGAGTACAGCCTTAGTTTCTTAGTAGTTCTCCTGCTTTAATATATTTACGTATAATATACAGGGCTCGTTTCTATACAACATCTCACTGCTTTATTTGTCAAAGTCGCGAATTTTCGTGCTCGTTTAAACGAACGCAAAATCAATTAAATTTGAATTAGAAAGCGTACAACACGTGTCGCGAAGGAATATACGAAAACGCCCGTTTATTTTGAAACATCAAAGCTACGTTTTCCAATTTGTAGCAAAAATTGTTTAATTTTCACATTAAATTAAAACCATAAAAATGAATTTGATGCATAAATGCAAAATCTTGCAATGGAAAACGAAACACGGAAACAAATGGCGAAAAACAAAGCCCGACAAATTCAAAATGCAAGTTTCGGATCCGTATCACAAAGCGGCATTCTGAATTTTTGAGTTAATCTGAAAACTTGGGGGTTCAGCGCTGGAGGGAACTCAAAGAAAATATTCAGGCAAACAATGGCCTTTGTTAGTCATACATTTTATACTTTGAACAATGCGCTTTTGTCGTAGCCGTTTGATTCGCGAAACTTCCCCTGAAACGAAACTTGTACCGTTCGGCAATTTTCCTCCATAAACACGTCTCATTATATACTTATTCGACGCCCAATAGCATTTATTTTGTACGAAAATGGTGAAGAGTTTGAATTAATTTATGTTTAATTAGTAATTTTTAGTAAGATACTAAAAAAAATGAGGGCTTAAATGTTAAAAGCGCAGTACTTATTTTTTTTTTCACTATAATTTTATTTATTCATCATATAAATTTTAAAATCTAAAACATTTGAGCATCTCACATTTAATATATTATTTGCGAAACCGAAACCCTGAAAATTATATAACACAATAATACACACACGTCCTTAGAAATATTTATATTCAACACACACGAGCATACAAAGAATTCACACATACATATAAATTTCTATGAACCTATATTATATAATAACGAAATAAAGGCTTTTCTTATTGTAAGTACGCGTTATAATATCTTCGGTATGAAATAAGAGAAGCGGTAGATCCGAGAAACAAACAGTGTCGGAGATTTCAAAGCTCTTTCTCAACGTTCGTTAAAATAAACAACAACGTTTTCGAAAAGGAGCAAAGCTCCCAGTGTTCTTTCTAAATATACATACGTTACCGCGAAGGTCTGAAATTGGGTAATTTTGTCGATAAAACAAGAATTTACCATAGAGTTTGAAAAAAATTTGTAAATATTCACTTTTTGGGTTTTTGATAAATGATAAGATTTAATAATGTAAATTTCGTGACATTCAAAGTTTATATGATATCTATTGTACTTGAATCATTTCTTATTCAAAGAAGCTCGAATTGTTTCTAGTCCAACAAGTTTAATAGTTTTTTTTTTTTCAATTTTTCACTTCTTCGTAATATTAAAATCCAAAATATATCAAACTTTAGACTTTCACAGCAACATGTAATATATCAAATCGTTCGATACGCCTTTGCGTGTTTATAAATTAAACTCGATGAAAAAATAATGAAAACACATAAAACAAAGACGATTCGCGATTATTTTCCTTCTGGAAACATCTAAATCAAGCGTTTTCCATAAATACAAGTTTCTGTATTTTATACGAATATATTTTTAGATTTTTAATGGACAATTTAGTACGTAGACAAACTTATTTATTACTATTATTATTTTATTATTACTTTATTATATTCAAAATATGTGGATATTTCCTCTTGGAAAAATAATTACGTGAAATCGAAAAATAATTGCATTTAATAATGCAATTATCAATCAAAACGAAATTAACGTAATTAAATCATAAATAATGTCATATAAAGTATAATATTTTTCCGGTACAAAATGAAATTCCACCAATCAAAATTTAATCGAATATGTCATTAGGAAATCAAATGTAAATCTACAAAAAACTAAAAGAATAATACTAATGTTGTAATGCAGCAAAACGCTTATATGCAGAACTTTTTAACGGTATTGTTTATCACTAATAATTATCATAATCCTCACAAAAAAAATTTAAACGCATTTTCAAAATTCACATAATTTCCAACTCAATCATATAAAGTTTCACTTCAAAACTATCGAACGACAATATTATTTTCTTATCGAACCCACATTCAAGCGCATCTTCATTTCCACAAAAGTCCTCATAAGCACAAAAACTCTCACTCGAGATGCCATCGAACAGTTCAGCAAGCGATTTAAAAAACCGAAACCGATCTGAAGTGAACTCGAAACGTTGTAATACAAGCGTTTTTCAACAACCACAGCCTCCTTTGTTCGACGACAAGATGACGTCAACGGATTCTGTCAAAATTTCAAGTGTCCGCCATTGATTGAGTGAGAAGCCTTCTTTTATGTCTGGATTCGGATATGGATTTTTCGAAAGGATATTTGTTTTCTTTTTTTCGTTTCGTTGCCGAAATATTGAAGGAAGCGATTGTTTTGTTTTTGATGTTTGCTTTTCGGATTGATCAAAGGATTGCTGTGGTATTTTTAAATATATAAAAGATTAGTTATTTTCTGAATCGAAATTTCTATACGGGAATTATAATATGAATCACAAAAGGATTTCAAAATATTTTTTCGAAAATTATTTAATATAAAAGTTGTAATTTCCGTCTAAAGTAATATTTTTTCAACATAAATTTTATCAAATAATAACAACATTGGTTATACGAGGATCGTGCAATTTCGTTAAAGCGTCTACGGAAGATTAACGAACAGGTATATTGTGTTATAAATAAACGTATTTAACAAAGTTTATGAAATTTCTTCCACGTACAGCTATACAAACAAGCTTTTATCGTATCAAATGAGAATTCGTCTCTGAAATTGTTCGCCTTTCATATATTAATGTGATAATAGGCGGGTCGGATGTCTTGTGTTTTGAATAATCTAGTTTATATACAAATTTAACTCGTATGAAGATAATACCATTAATCATATAAAAATTTAATCGAACTAAGAATTTCACATGATAATATATTATAAATAGAATTTATAATACATGATTATTTTTCATTATAATCTAATTAATTTAATAAAATAAATATATTAAACATATGCTTATGAAACGTTGTTAATTTGTTTCGAACGATTCGGTTACGTTAATGCAGTTCCATCTTGACGAGAAGTTGATTCGTGAAATGTTAAAGGGCAGAGACACAAATAAATCCCGACGGAACTAATGGCCTCTGAAATTCAAAAACTTTTCCCGATTCGGGTCGGGAAAATATGCGACAAGCGGTTGGAAAATTTCAAGTTAAGAGCCTTTTCTCTTGCGACGTCCGTTTGACGAGTTTTCGCATAGATCGCGTATAAATATTCTAGTCGATCTAATGAAAACTTTTCAATTGTCATTGTCGAGGATTAATTATTATTTTTTCCGATATGTACGTTACATTTCGTGATTATTAAAATAAACATATATATTTTATAAAAAAATATTGTATTTTTTATACATATCACATGAATCATATTATATATAATATTTTCAAAAATAAAATTAGGTTTAAAATGAATAAGCGAAAAAAAACTTACGTTGTTATTTTTAATCGTCGATTTGTTTTTCTTAGTTTTCCTCCTGTTTTTGCCCAGATGGTTCTTGTGCCTCCTTTTGTCTCCCATTTCATTTGACCTACTACTTTCTGTAGTTTCAAAAATCGTTTCGGTCGTAATTTCTTCCCATTCATTGGTACCATCATTTTCGTTTTTCGAATCGATCTCATACAATCCCGATCCGGAAAAATCATTTTCGGGTGAGATCTTCGCGTTTTTGACATCGTCTTTCAAATTTTTATTGTCGTTTTTGTCTGTTGCTTTTGATATTTTAAAAGTTGATTTTATTTTGCCGTACTCTTCGAGATTGTTCTTTTTATGAAATTTGTGCCTGTAGGAACGAGGAATGGCTAATTCATCCATGAACACGTCGGGTTCGTAATATGAGAGGTCTCCCATGTCGTTTTCTTTTTCGTATTCTTCATTTTCAGATTTGTTCGGCTCCTTTTTGACTTTGTCTTCTTCTTCTTCAACGAATTCTATAACGTAATCTGACACGGAGTTGTCATGTATCGACCTAACCCTACGTGTCCTATTCAAAGCAGGCTCTTCGTCGTCATCGTATGATTTTTCAGCTTTTTTCTGAATAATGCTTTTTGTATTTGAATCATACCTAAGATTCAGACTGTTGACGGATTTATGATTGTGTCTTCTGAGCGCTATGGCCCTTTTGACATTTTCGAAATTCACTAATTCAGAAATATCTCCGTTACCTACAGATGGAGTGTATTCACGATAGTGGTTCTTCTTCATTTTTCTTTTTTGATTCATTATATTGCTGTTATGTTTTTTGCCGTGTCTGATAGCATCGACTTCATCATCATTGATTTCGGTTTTCTTCAACTTTCTTCTGCCATGTCTATTTTTTTTATACGTATTATCAACGATATTTCTGCTCTTGTTTTCTTTAGCTTCAGAATTGTACGCGGACTTTTCCAACAAATCAACCATTATACTAATTTCCTTTTGTGTCAATTTCTGATTGGCGTCTTCCAAAAGCGACAAATCTTCAGAAAAGATGACAATATAAGACGACGAGCTGTTGACGCCTGGCTCTTTCAAGAAGTGCTGCGGAGTTATCGATTTACCTGGGGAAAATAAAAATCATCAACTAAACCGACTAATTACTTTTCGCTCGAAAGAAAGTTTCAAACCCCTCGTTTTAGAGTCGAGGAAAGCCCTTTCCTTCCAAGATTAAAGTTTTCAAAGTAATTATCCTTATCGAAATCGCTTCCGCGACAATCGAATCGGTACAAAGTCACAAAAATAGCAAGATTGGATCTGTATACCCCTGGGTCCTTCGAATCGAACGCCAAAAATGAGATTAGATGTAGCACCCGGCGAGTTCAACATTTCCTTCAACGCCATGGATATCTCAATCGTGTACCATCCACCCCGTGTCATCTGCAAAATAATATGAATTAATCTCATTTCATATAGTAAAATCTCTAGAGAGCTTTTGGATTCAAACTATTTTTAAAATAATCAAATATTCACCTGGGCCACTGGGATAGTGTCCAATGATCGTAGCTTAGTCCTCTCCGTTTCACTGGGTTCCCTCATGTCCACTTCCACGGTGCTTCCAGTTGATAAGGGTTGGAAAGACGACGATGGTCCAGGTGTGGTTAATAATTGGTAAAGCCTCACTCGACAAGGAGGCGGCAAAAGCCTTTTCCTCGAATCTCCTTTCTGTGGCATCAACCGTCGTCTGAAGATATGCAGCTGAGCCGATTTGACTTTTTCATACTTCGACACGGACGACATGTTGTAAATTAGAACGTCTTTAAAGTGAGGTACGAAATCTGTAAATTTAATAAAAAAATATATGTCAAAATGCTTCGCAGTTTCAGAATCGATGTATTATGTAGTAAAAGAAAATTTCGTTTAGTAAATTTTCCTTCTTTTAATATCCCAAAAGGTATAGTTAGCAAAGAGAAAGCTCAACGTCTTTGAACAATAACTTCGTCAAGATCACACACCTGAGGGTTAAACTTCCTGGGAACGGACGATCCCTTGACACGCAGGAATATAATGAAAATAAGCTTCAATTTAGAAATATTTAAATTTTAATCATCTGTCAGTTTTTAGTCAAAAATAATTTTATATTGAAATAAAACTAGTTTAGCAACGTTAGTGAAAACCAAAAACGAAATAATTTGCAATTATTTAATATGAAAACATAAAATTTATTATATTATAAAATAATCTAGTTTAATAAAATCTGAAATATTAAAAATTTTCTTTTATTGTATTGAGCACGACCACGGTTAACGGTTTGAATAAGCATTACAACAAACAGACAAACACGCAAACATATGGAAATCGGTCATTATACACAAAAATCGCTTAGTGAAATTTATTCACTTTGTATACGTCCACAAGAGAACCGTTTAATTATTCGACCGGGAATAAAAGGGCGCGATTTTCAAGGGATGGATGGCTTCATTCCGCGGTGACGCAAACATGAACGAGAAACACTTGTTCTCGAAAACACAATGTAAAATATATATAAAAAAATGCGAGGGAAAAAGCGCGAGACGATGGAGTTATTCGGCTTATCTCATTTTCCTTTGTGAACAGTATTTTGAGGGATGCTTTGAGACGTATTATCGATGAAACATAATTTCTCCTTTGTTGCAAAATGGACAAAATTCGCGTTGAATTTTGGCGTGCCTTTTCCCATCTTTTTTCCTCTCGCGTTTTTTACGTCTCTCGTTTTTTTTTTATCGTCGGGACGTTTTCAAGTGAAGCGAATGAAAAATATTTGATACTTTGTATAAGCTTTGAAGAGCTTAAAAGTCGCGTTTATCGAAAGTATGCTTAGTATGAATGTGAAAAAGCTCTTTGATCGAACGTATAAAAATATTTTTGCCCATTTTTCAACAACTATTTGTTTACGGTAGGTTGATATTTGATCGTATCAGATTTGAGAGTAATAAAGTAAATTGAGAATATTTTCGAATAAACCAATATTGAAGTTTTACGCTTCCATATTTGAATATATATATTTTTGTCATTGTGAAATTAAAATGAGACGTTGTAATGAATCTTGGAAATTTCCGCAAGATTTTACTACAAATTATCAAGCAGATTTACTTAAAGCTTTAGCGTGAAACCACAGAAACCACCCACACATGAATTTGAACCTAAACCAGGAAGACCACCGATTTCATTCACATAGTTTCTCTAACATTCTACAACTAGTATATAGGCCCGATGTTAATAACATCGGGTATTGATTTGTTAAGAAACGGAAAACGATAAAATATGAAAAC
>JAOXNN020000064.1:342244-366238 GCA_028571205.2 Hydropsyche betteni | reverse complement strand
TAATAATCGACGTATTGCATAAGTCAATAGAGACGCTTTCATAAGCATGATATTATAGACGTTAAGTGTATACGCATTAAGAATAATTTTATAGAGGCGTCGTTTTAAAGTCGCGAGCGTTATCGAACGGACAGATACACAGATACACAGAAATTCGCTATTATATAAAGGGGATAGCATAAAAAATATTATTTCTATATAAAATACGTATGTTTATTTTTTTTCTAACCGAAAGGGAATAATCCATTTTCAGATATGGCACGGGCATTTCCAGTTTTATCTAGTTTCAGCAACGAAACAAATTCTCACCATCCATTATTCACTTTGCTTCGAAACAACAATAAAATCCTTTTAACAAAAAGGCGAACCAGAAAGTTAGACTTTATAAAAGTGCAAATGCGTCCGACTCGACAAGATTTCCGCGCTCGTTCGGGGAAAAATAGAAAATGAGCTGGAAATAAAAAGAGGGCATACAATGGATGTAACCACAAAGGCACGTCCAAAGGTTGTTGGATTTTTCCCCAGGACACGGCCAGCAGGAGCAATAAAAAATGGTGTTGAAAACGCGAACGGGCCCGGCCGGCTAATTTATGGTGGCCGAGCGCGAGCACGCTCAAAAGGCGCCCCATAATCTTTCTTTACAAAACGGAAAAACGAATAAAGCTTTTTATCCGCCGCCTTAAATTTTCATTTAATGCGGTTTCGTTTTCTGCACGGTAGTTTTTCTATGTGTACTTTTTTCGCCATCGCCTCTCTCCGAGCGCGTTCGTTTTTTTTTTTTTCGTGCTCTTGCTAGCCGAGTGTTTTATTGCGAGGCGCGGTTCCGAAAATGCATCGCGTTCCGTTTCGAACGTCTTGAAAATAATTTTTAGCACGTTTTGGGTGTGCTTAAAATCTTCTTGAACGAAAATCTGATTTTTCAATGAAAAATGTAAAGCATATAACATATTTAATGAATCATTATTAGCCATTTTGAATTTCAAGACTTATTGATAGAAAAAATGTCACGAATTCAAATAAAATTAATAAAGATTTATTTTTTTTTAATGTCACATTCGATACACAGTTTAACAGTTAATTTTTGACAGTATTTATAAATTTAATTATGAAAAATACAGAAATGGTTGTAGATCTGTCATATGATGAGATGTATTAATGAAAGATCCCTTATATATAATAGCAGATTTCTGTGTGTGTGTGTGTGTCCGTCTGTCGGTGTGTCTGTGTCGATGACGCTAGCGACTTTTTTTTCAAATGAACGACCCGAACCGCGACTTGATGATGATGATGATGATGGTGAGTTCACACAATCGGGTTTTTACATTTTATCGTTTACAAAACCACAGCCGATGTTATTAGCATCGTGCCTATATACTAGTGGAATAATCTTCAAGAAACAATAAAAAATAGGGTAAATCAATGGAGATAAATAGGTGAAATCAAGAAAATATGTTACGATGAGAATTTTCATGATAAAATATTTGAAAAAACTTTTATCTAGCAATTGATAGATAAAAACTGCTTATGGTAATAATATGCGTATCTTTTACCCGGAAAATATTAATTATTATCTCAAAATAAAAATAAAAAAGATCGAAAAATAAAGATTCATCGGAATCTATCCAATATGGAAGATTCATAATAAAAATTTCCACATCCGCAAACATTTTGATAGCACCCTTACGTACACACGCCGCGCGATGTTTATCGCGGGGTTTAAATTGAAATTCGCGCGCGGGCGCTCATTTTCCATTTTCCCGCCCGTAAGAAAATGGCTTTTCACCGTATGTTGAAAATTTCGCATTAAATTTCCCAAGTCGTCGTGTTTTCCCTTACGTACACACGTATCGTACACATGCAATGGACAAATCGTACTCGCGCATGTAGTTGTATAAAAAAGTGAATATTTCTATGGTCGGTCGCATTCCAGATTTATACGTCCGCATCCTGTGCTCGTCCTGGCTTTCCACGGTTACCCATTGTTTCCCAAAATGGCGAAGTTACGATTTTTTATTTGTTGGCAAAAAGCGATCGTAGCCATGCCAAAATTCTGCGATGTAATTTATTTCACGAAAGTGCTTTATATATTTTTTCATCTGTGGAAAATTGAAATAAATTTGGTCCTCATATAAATCATTAAACACATGCTCGCAATATGAAAGTAAATACTATTACAATACTTAGATGTTTTTATTTCAATAAGAATTATGCATATGTTTATTCAATGTTGAAATTTTATATTGTTACCTTATGTGAATATGATATTTGTACAACGTTACCCCCAAAAGGGAACCATCGAAGCATAATTCCTGTCGTGCATATTGGCAGCACCCTTACAAAATATAACACCCCCATACTTTCGATATGGCTTCGGAACGATATACGAAATATATCATATACGAAAATGGCAGACGATAATTAAAACGTTCCGTCCAAAACGGTCCAAATGTGAGGCTTCCTTCCCGTATGCAGAAACGCACTTGAAATACCCTTTATTTTTATTTGCTATTTTGCACTATAGAAGATTGCATCGCAGCCATTGCAAATGTTTCGTTCTCTAACCGAATTTGCGAGAGGCGTTTCTTCGGTGCGATTTAATCTGTTTGCGAACAAACAAACCGTTTCATACGCTTCCTTTTGCACAAAACACGAAACTGAGTAAATATTCCACACTATCTTATCGGAGATGGAGTTTTGGCGAAATGAGAAAGTGCAATTTAAAAGATGTACGAACCGATTCAACGTATACGTGGTTCCATTGGATGGCTGCATTGCGTCAAACTGTTGAAATCACGGCTATTTTCGGTTATCCGCTTATCGAATCAAAATGGTAGGATTCATACAGTACAATCATCCTTTTTTGAATAATATATAAAGTCAATTCTATTTCAAAAATTATTTTATTAAAATTTATTAGATTTCATACAGGAAAAATGTTATGTTCTAAAAATTCCTTTATAACCCAGAAATATAAATTCAACTCCTTTGTCTCAATTAAAATTTATTATATTTGAATGTTTTATATAACTCAAATGAAATAAGATATACAGGTCTATTATGAAAAATTATTGTACATCCAAAACTACCCCATCAATCACGCACCCCTAATATAAATAGTAACAACCTCCTGAACATGAGTACGCACGACAATTGAACGTAGACTGTTTGTTCGACGGTAGAATAAACACCGAGATCGTGTAATTTCGGACATTGTTCGCGATTACGCAAGTATTCTCGTCAAGGTATAGACAGGTGCTACACCCCGGTTACCTGCTGTTAAACAGGCTTTATTATTTGTGTGCCGATCGTTCGTAAATATCCCCGAGATGGGGGTAGGTTCGCAGCGTATCCCTATCCCGCACAATGTACGTGGTGCACAATGGCTGATTTGTGAACGTAATTAATTAAATCTCGACAATCGAGCTCGAGGAAAATACAATGCGCCGCATACGTGGTGATTCCTCCGATTTGAGAATTGGAGGTGGGATTTGTAGATTCCGTTTCGTGTCTGTTGGTAATTTTGTTAAATTCGAACTCGCAAAGTCTGAGTAGTATTTAATACGTACTATCGATTTTTTTTATGAAAATTACTTATGAATATCAAATCGATGAAATAATAAATCATAAATTAGATTTTATTAACCATATCCCCTATCCCCTATATAAAATAGCGGATTTCTGTGTGTGCGTCCGTCCGTGTGTCCATCTGTCTGTCTGTCTCGATGATGATGATGATGATGATGGTGATGGTGATGACGGTGATGATGACGGTGATGACGGTGATGATGGTGATGCTGATGATGATGATGATGATGATGATTATGGTGATGATGATGATGATGATGATGATGATGATGATGATGATGATGATGATGATGATGATTATGATGATGATGATGAAGATGGTGATGACGGTGATGATGATGATGATGATTAAATTAAATATTAAATATTCAAATTGGGTACACATTTCGAGTTCACACAATCGGATTTTCACATTTTATCTTTTTCCGTTTCAACCACAGCCGATATTATTAACATCGGGCCTATATACTAGTATAATATATAAAATCTTATTTAATAATTTCAAAAAAATAAATTCTCATTATTTTCTTGTTATTTACACAGCATATGTTTTCAGCGTCAATTTGCGTTTGATGAACAATGAGCGAACGCGCTTTTGAATTGCCTCGAATAATTATTAAACGGACCGATATTTTGTTTTGTTCTATTTTTTTGGGGTGACGAAAAAAATTTTGCGAAAATATTTTTTCACCGTTAAGCAGAGGCGAGATTAACGGTCGAAAAACAAAAGGAACGGGGTAATGAATGGATATGAATGCAGCGGACATTTCTGTCGTTTTTTTCGGAGACCGGCTGATAAATGCCTTCTTAATTATCTCATTAACGCTTTTCCGGGCGAGAAAAAATAAAAATAATACAATATAAAAATAATATGTATTGTGAAAATTCACTCTTTTTCCTCCAGGGAGAATCGAGGAAAAATTACAGCGCGCCATAATAACGGTTTAATTATACCACTTAGAGATAATTTTAAAACATTTTTCGTTGAATTAATTAATGCATACAAAATTTTCATATACACTTCGAATCGCAAAATAATCAAATGCTTTTTATTTAAACATTATTTTTGATAAAAATTTAGATAACAAAAAAATCTTCAAAAAACCCTACTAATTCATAATCTAAATCCCTGCATACCATCTAAAATAGGAAATGCCCCAAATCGGTGCACAACCTTCAACGCATTGCACTAATTGCATTCCGCGCAGAACAATTGCACTCACGCCCAACACGAACGCTCTATCCGTCAACCGGGACGTCTATAAATCCGCGATTTTATCGCAATTCCGTCGGCGAAAAAGACATTTCGACTTTGAGACGACATTTAGCGGAGTTCTCCTTAAACGAGGCGCAATAATCGCGGGTCATATTTAGCGGTGGTCCGCGTGGGTGTGGGTCGTTTTCGAGCTCTTATCGCGATTGTGGGCAGTGGAACACACGACAGAGTCGAAACCGTAAATTGTCACGAAAACGACTTAACTGAAAGCTGCTTTTTATTGTGCAAAGTGAAAAAAAGGTCCTTCTTCGGATCGTTACTATTGCTGTGAGAGATTACAGCCTGCGTGAAAGTGAGTGCTCTCAAGGAGAAGTTTGAAAGTGTATGTGGTCGTTTTTATGTTTTCGATATTGTGGGTTGTTACATCATCATATACAGAATATATTGGGAAAAATATATGTTTTTAAATGAAAATTCGTTTTTTTTTCTTATCAGACATGTCTGCTACACAATAAGAGGACAACTCTCTTGAAAAATATATTGTTTATTTTTTGAAAAATGATTACGTTCCAGCAGCATGCATTCAAATTTATTTATGTAATATTTTGCTTATCTTATGAAAAAACTGGAACATACGATACAACTGAAGTGCCGATATCGATTTTTTACCACTATAATATTAAATCAGTCTTCGACGATTCGTACACCTGTATGTGTAGAACGTGTGTTTGAATCGGATTTCCTTCCCTTTTCTGCTTCCTATTTATACCTCCTATCACTGAAGAAGGCAATGGGATACCACTTCAGTTATCATTTCCCAAGACAATCACTGAAAAGTGACCATCTACGCCACGCATCTTCTGCAAAACAAAATTAAGTCTTTTTTTTATCACATATTGATATCTACACCAAAATCAAATGGCTTCAAACTAACAACAAAAGCATCAGCATTAAAATAATAACATGACATTATCGAATCCAACAAAGCCACATTTCCAAGAAGCAATTCATCAAAACTAAACATAGTCCATTACATTCTTCATAACTGCACTACTCACAGATACACCCCCATACCGAGCAGACACAATATTTTATTTTATTGAAACGGTTCCAGCGTGCGGATACGTTTAAACGTTTGTGCAGTTCGTTCCTCATCCGGAAACGGGTCGGTATCCACTTCCCGTACTTCGGTGCATCCCCCATACATACCACATGCACACCCCATACACATGTACGCTCCATACGGAAGTGGGCCTTCATAATTCACGTTTTATGCGTTCTTGCCCTGGGACTGGACGGATAAATTACAGTTCCTTCGGACCGGATACCTTCGAATGCACCGCACATTCTATCCACGAAACATTAAATTCATTTGAACACAAAGGCCGACAATGTGGAGTTGTACGAGTACGAACACCAGATATCTTAACGGTACAACTTTGTGCTTCGAAGGACGCGAGAGAACTTCTAACGAGGATGCCAGTTTTCGAGTCACCGGTGCTTCATTTTATATCGCTGTTATGTGAGGGGCGTCGGTTCGAAATTCTCAATCTTGATGGTTTTCGATAAATTTGTTAGTAATACTATTTGCATATGAATAAAGCACTGGATACTTTTCAAAAATGTAGATATTATTTTGGTAACGAAATATGAAAGATTACCGAAAAAATATGTTAGTACATGTATGCTTTTTTCTCTAAATAAGTTTGATATCTTTGGTATTAATACATGCTCGTTATTGATGCTTGAAATAATTTATAAAAATTAAGCAACTGTTGACAATTTCTTTTAATTATAATATTTTCGATTTTGTACAATGAATAAAGCATAGATTTGATTAAATAAATAACTATTTTTTTTTAATTTTGAGATCAAATTTGTAACACAGTTACATCACTAAGCGCCCAAAGTTTTACAAAAGTACTCAAAACTATATTTTTTCAATGTATATTCTGAAGATGTTTCATCCTTATGTGTTTTCATGACCATCAATTAAATTATTCAAAATAATATCATTTTTCAAAAAAAAAACGTACAACTACAAAAATTGTCATTCCAAAAAATATTTTTATGTACCGATAAATTATCAAACTGTTATTTGGATCATTTACCGATAATTTCATCGTTAGTACTCCTGTATATTGTAATGGTGATAATAAAAATAAACAACCAAGTATTGTGATAATTTCAGACACTGTGGCTTTCGAATCTGGAGACTCCTTAGAATATTATGGATATATGAGATTTTGGGACACGCACGCGACGATAAACTTTCTCTGGAAATCCCGCCAGTTTTCCGCGGTCGGGAAAACTTTGGGGAAAATTCGCCGGCGGATCGAACGGGAAAAGTTGTTCACGTTGAGCCGTTAATGCGAGCGAGTCGACGCCGAACTAACGGCCCGTTAGCGCTTAATTCGTATCGGAAACAAACAACGGTTTGTTTTGTTTAACTTTTCGCCGCTTCCAATTTAATTGGGATATTTGTAATCGTAAATGAGTTGCGCTAATTGTAATTAATTAGTTTTCATTCGGATCTATCTGTAATAAATCGATTTTATTGAAGAAAGTTATGTTACATTAGAATTTTCATTAAGGTCGAGTTTCTATTTCGAATGGGTAATATCGTGATATTCTATCGAACAATAAACAATTTATAAGCCATAAGGGTAAATATTGAAACGCATAAAGACCGGTAACGGTTCACGAAGTGCATAATATAAGAGTTGACTTTTAAATATCATCGCTTGACATTTCGCATAGAATCTCCCGAGGCCAAAAGTCTCGACGTCTCCGCAAACGATCGATTTTCGATAATTCACCACACACACATACCACGACGCTATTTACGAAGCACAGCCTTTTTTCCACATAGAACAATGTGATAATATAGAAGATGTGCGCAAACTTTTATCGCAATTTAAATTTCGGCCGGCTTAAACAACGAGCCTTTTTTGATCGTGAATACGGGCGATAAAGTCGTGTCGTAAAAATAAAATAAAGTGAAAATAGGATTATGGCCCGAAAAAATCGTCGCCCCCTTTGCTTTCGTGGAGTCTTGAACCGCGTACAAAACGGTCATTTAATTTTTAAAAATATTATTTTGCTCTCTAGCGAAATCGCTCCGTTAAATTAAATGCATGTTGGAACTGGGCGAACCCCTAAGCGGTCGCATGCTACTGCACTTTTATTTCCATTTTTTTCATATATATATTCTATATCAATTCATTCCCAAACTAAGAGATTATTCTGTACAGAATGCAATGAACTCATTTTTTTTTATTGCCACAAAGCTGGATTAGGATTAAACTTTTATAAAAAAAATTATATTTGTATAACTCAAAATACATCAGAAAAATAATACGTATTTTTAATCAAAATAATTTATAGATTTATCTTTAATATAAACATATAAAACGTAGATGGATGCGAAATTTGCGTAACAAATTTTTCGCAAGCTGTTCGGTTTTGGGCGCAAATGGAAACGACGATTTGAAATTCAAATAAAAACGTAAATAGAAATGTAATCGCATTAAAAAACCTTTTCGACGCAGATCGTTGCCGCGTTTCGGCATCGATCCGAAACATAAATCTAGAGCGATATTTATTTGTATTACACATCGGAAGAGAGAAGGTTTGCATAAGCAATTTCGCGATTCGATTGGATTGATTAGTTCGAATCCAGAATGTAAATATTGTGTATTTACCCGAATTCGTGGAGCGCGAGGACACGTGCGGGCACACGTATCAAAAGGAAAAAATTCACCCTTTTTTCTCAGGACACAAAAGGGATCTTCCCTTTATGTTTGTGTGTCTGTCGACATACAACGTATGCGGGTTCAATTTAATTATTGCACTTTTCGCGACTATTTGCGTATACTCGTGTATGTCGGTGACAGTATGAATCCTGCGTATGGCGTTTAAAATATTTATAAATCTTGTTAAATTTTATTTCAATCAGTTTTTATAACATGTCAAAACCATCGAAATGTGATACAGATAGTAATCGAGTTGGGCATATACTTAAAATATGACGCTATTTAGTAAAATATCGTTTCACTATTCAATTCTACTCAAAAAATTGTTTTGAGGTGAAATTTTGTTGAATTTATTTACGACACGAAAGATTCTTCGAAAATATTACTACCTACTAAACACTGTTATTTCACCATAAACGATAACAATTATTATCAATTTTTTATGTCATCATCGTTTATCAGTGTTTAGTTGGTCGCGATTTTTCGAAGAATCGTTCATGCAGTGATTAAATTTATACACCTTTATCTTTTTAATGATGTTATATTATAATAATTATTTCCAGTTTTTGTATATGAGGCGAGCATTTAGTGCATCAGAATAATTTAGCGAAAGTGTCCAGAGCGTCTAAATAGAGTAGAATTAATGTTCAATATATCAGGAAGACCAGAGATTGTTTCGTCAGTTCTTAAAGCTTAACAGCTGAAATGCAGATGTCTACTTGATAGCATATCAATCAATTGGAGCAAATCAAAATTTGTTGCTTGTAATATCATTGTTTTTCGATTTTGTTGTGCTAGTATTTTTTTTAATCGATTGAATACGTTTAAATATTATAATTATTTTATGTTTTTTTTAATTTTTCAATTTATTTATAAGGAGTTTCTTAGGTGCAGGTAGATTAAAAAAAAACAAAAACGCAAAAAATATCGGTTTTCTTCTGTCTCATTAGTGGACGAACCAAAACGAGACAAATCAAAAAATTTTAGGAAAACGACAGAATGAACACAAAACATAAAAAATCGGACGTAAGAATACCCTATTGTAAATACAATTTTCCAGAATACACGATCGTTGCGTCTTTGTTCTCACGTTGTGCGAAAAGCGGCGGACACTTTTGCAAGATTTGCATCGAAAATGCACCAGAATTCAATCCCGTTCACCGTAAACGTTACACTCAATTGCATTTTGGCGCGTTTTGGGAATACTAGTGTTTCCCATTCACTATTCCTCTGCGTACTGCATTCAATTTATTCCGCGCTTTTATGTGAAACATTGCGATCGCACAAATTCGATACCGGAGAACGTACATCTCGCAAACGTTACTTCGCAGCGAATAAATAAAATCGCGAATTTTCCAATCCGAATTCTCATTTCTGAGTTTCGCATTATACGCATAAATATGTATAAGGCGGAGTGATATTTCCTTCCATCTTGCTGAACTTTTAAACTTTAAGGAGACGACACCCTTTTTATCTTAACGAGATAAAGCTTAATAAAATGTTGCTTTCCTTAAAGGAACTTTTACCGAGTGCTAACTTGCTACTTGAGCCGTTCGTTAAGGAAATTTTTGAAATATATATATTATCTGGTGGACGGTGAGTGTAACACGACACTGAAATTTTCGAAACTTCTAGAGAAATCAGATTAATATTTACTGATGCATACTAGAATCGGTGCATGACTCAGAGAAGCCAAATATAAATAAATTCTTCGATACCGATAAATATATTATATTTATTTTGAATATTCTATAATTCATTTAGAAGTTTTCTCACATATTTGTGTCAGTGTAGTGTTTGGAATTACCGGAAATCTTAAAAGAACCGTCGGTCGAGAAACTGTCGGACTTTTCAAAACACGACTTTCAGCAAAGCTACGATGAGGTTTCCACAATTTTCTGAAAACTCCAAGATCCGAGGGGACTTGCGCGTACAACTTTCCAACGTGATGTATGTGTATTAGAAAACTACAACCCTACAATCCGTATACTATTCTTGACGCGTTGTTTCACTGCCCATAATTCCCTTTTAAGTTCGCACTACACTTTATATACATCTACAATATTATTATAGTATATATTTTTAGTATTTTTTTATAATATTTCTTTATTTATTCACTTTGAAACATACGGTTGATATTAATAGAAAACATTGAATTTCTCGGCGGTTTAAACTCGACTATAACCGCGAGGGTGATGCGACGCATAAATTTCAGACTTTATAACTCCAAACTAAAACGACCGACCGTATACCGAAGCCGCTGGTCAAACATAATACGAAATAAATCCATCTCGCAGATGAATTTTTCGGTCCGATGCACGTCTGCAGTAAATGAATTTTCCCAAACCGAAGAAAGCCAATCGCGGCGTGCTCCTTGCGAATCCACAGTTGTGACTGAAACTGGCGGCTTTAAGAGGATTACCAAAGGGAAAGTTGGCTTGCCGGACCCGTTATTTTGCTGACCGATATTAGTCGACTGTAAGCGGCTTTCGTCCACCGGGTTTTCAACCAAATGCCACTTTATTATCCCTGGAAAACGCGCCCAGGATCCGCGAAGGGCGGGGAAAACACTAAGCCAACGAGTTGGGTATGTATCTTGATGAATATTCAAAGTTGGCTGCTGTAAACAGCCTGATGCGAATATATCGAATATAATATTATAACATGTAAACGTAATAATTCTGATATTGAATTATAAAAATCAAAATGATATATAAATTAATATAATATAAATGGACACTTTTAACTTAATAATAATGAATAAATATGTGAAAACTTTAGATATTTCCAATTATAAAAATTAACGATTTACTAGAAGTTTTAATATAATAAAATTTAAACAGTAATATCTTAAAACAAACTGAATGTTATTTACAAGCAAGACAAAGCTTTTCTGACACAATCGAAAGTTCGGACAATTTACTTTATCACATGTGGTGATAAGGGTAAGGTAATTTTCAAATAGTTGGTTAACGAAACTATTTCATACTATATATCAACTGAAAGTTATTCATACAAAATCATTTTATTATATAAATAAAGCAATCGAATGCTCAAAAATGAAAAATCATTGAATGAGTCCACCAGTATAATATTGAAATACATATTAATGGGTATACTACTAGTATAATAATATTTTATTAACGACTATTTCGTATGGGGGTGTTCATTGTTGCGCAATCGCGTATTCAAATTGCGCTCAATTGCGTTCAACTAGCGTTCTTCTGAGTTGTCAATCATATAGTGAATGAAGATATTCGATACGACCACCATCGTATTATTATTGTGCTCATATGATGAATATATTCAATTTTATAGATTCTTTACCAGCATGAAATTCGTCTACAATATGCATATTATGATGATGTGAATATTTATCAAAAAATTGATTATGCTCTTGTTATAGTACTAAAAAGGGTTGGTATGATTTCACATTATAAAATGTGAATAATGAAAATTGAATTTCGTGCAGGGTATTAATTTCAAATGTCCGACAAAAACCCTCAAAACTGGCTATAAAATTTTCCAACTTCATTTATTACGTTTCGAAATATAAAATTAAAATATATGAAATTGTATCGAATGATTTTAATGGATATTTGTATATTTGTTTGTTTGTTGCCGTATTACTCCAATACGGTTCGACCGATCGCCATAAAAATTAGCATGTTTTTGTATTTTTTGGTGGAGAAGGTTTTTAGCATTATTAAAATAGGGCGACCATATTTCCCAAAACCCAAAACGGGACGGCCCGCAAAAAAAATGTTCACCCCCATATATCGTTCGACCGATCATCATATAAAAAATAATTTGATTTAAAACGCCGAGTCCCGAGCAACGTCGGGTACTACTGCTAGTTAAAAATAAAATTTCAGGCAAAAAATATTTCCTAAATATTATAAATCAAACGCAAATCCTTGCATCTTGAAAATAGTCAAATTTCGGCACGTCACCACCAAGCGCGTCAAAGCCTCAAAAATTTCCACTCCAGATTGCAATAATGGCAACGCGTCAACGAAGGTGCGAATTTTCCCACTTTCAATAACGAAAATGGGTCAGAAGGAAGTCGCTCCTGCAAAAAAATAAATCCACATACACACAAATAGAACGATGATAAATGACGAATGCGCCTCTGCGTTAAATCAGATTTTTTTGGAAAAAAATAAAAATACAAAAAAAGCGGCCCACGCGAGGTGCTCGGAACCATCTGTCGACGACACCTGTCAACCTGAGAAACGCCCCAAAACGTGATATTCCTTTGCTGGAGAAAGCTCGACTAGAAAAATACGAATAAGGACTTGTTCGCGGATAAAAACGCTTTGCGAAAATATGTGCATTTTATTCATTCGGACGTACATGTGGTAATCCATGGAAAAATCTCATCTCCGTTTTCTTGCTAGTTTTCCATCTCGTTCTAGAATGCGTTGGAAAAATTATTCTGGTCTTGACGTATGAGGTTTAGAGTTTAGTTCAGTAAAGCCGTATTGTGGTGTGTGAATGTTGTATAATATAATAGTTTTGGTAAAAGTTGAAGAAATTGCTTCTAAGTTCGGGGAAACTTTTATAACTTTAGCTGCAGCTGTTTTATGCACGTTTAGTGTCCCTTTATTTTATTACCATTACAAAATGTTCAGTTTTTTATTGTTCGATATTTATTATGAATATTACACGTACATTATATTACATTATATAAAGATCATATCGTAACAGTTGAAAAATACAATCTGATCAATAAATATACTGCAACTTGATATGTCATAACGTGGAATAATGACAAAAGCTTTTAACAATACAATCACCGAACAGATATACAAAAATAAATTGACGCCATTATCGAGCTTCAACAGAGGCGTCTTTATCATAAAACTATTACCAAAAGCTACATTGTACATTAAGCCGAAAGACAAAATACTCTACAGTCATAAGTATATGATACGAGCGTATTTATAATATCTTTATAAGGCGAGTAAAACAAGAAATTTTATGTATCGATGTCGCATTATATTGAAATGCGAGAGAGATTCGATCTTCAGACCTTTTCCACTCAATACATTTATTTGAATGTATACACTTAACACTTGATTTGTACGAAAAATCGTTTCCACGAAAACACCATTTGATTCTATAACAACTTAATCGAAATTAATATTCGAGAAAAAATACTCAAATTTTTCCTGAATATGTAATTATCATTAATAAAATCAACATTTAATAAAACAATTTATAAATATGATAAGCATAAAAAAAACGAAAAATATTTTTCGCACAACAATATAAAAATCACTTAATTTGAAAAAGATATGAATCAATAGTCAAATTTATTTAAATTCATATAAACTCGTTTCTTTTTAAAGTATATAATCATCGTTTGTTTATATTGGACTTAACGATACGAACACCGTCACCCACATTCACCTGTGTATTGAGTGAAAAAAAAATGTTATTGTGTCTTCCGAGTGCCACGATACGCCCACGAAGCGACTCCACCCCCTATTCAAATCTGATATTTCCAAAAAAAAATTCAAAAAAAATCGAACGTGTATTTGAGTAGAACCGAAGCGATGTATTGCCGAGACGAATCGACGACAGAGCCGTCCGCAGATACCTCAATTTGTATTCAATTTTTTCTCCGCTTTATCTGAATGTCCTATCTGCCGACGCGTTCACATTTATTATATTCAGATTCTAAGTGAATATATTTTAATATTTATTTCGAGTGGTTTTACGTGAGAAATCGCTTAAAGTTCGGAGGCGTTTGTCTGTCGTGGTCAGAGCTGTTACGTTTTTATACTTTGTCGTTTAGTATGTTTTTTTTTTCCTTTTCTCGATACATCCATGAAAATCAATAGAAGCTGTTCTTTTATTTTTATTGCATTTGGTTAAAAAGGAGCGGTTGTAACATACTTACAATCGTGTACGTTGCATTGTTGCATTCTGATGAATTCTTCTGTATTCTATTCGATGTGCTGTGTATAAAATTTTATGATTGTCTTCGAACTTTAAATTTTAGATGGTTCTTTTATGTTTCTCCTTCCTGAGCTAAGTATCGATTTGTTTAATGTTGAACTTATATTATGTTTTATAACAGTGAAACTTTTATGGAAGGATAAAGATTTGCAGAACGTTTATTTTTAGTTATTACTTTGAGCTAATGTTAAATTTCAATCGATTTCAATTTGCGTTTTACACAATCATAACGATTATATTCCATTTTATATAAACTAATAATTTATTTAAATAGCTTTTATTCAGGTCGAAAATATTCTGATCGTTCAACTTTCACCGATATTCTACGAATAAACAACAATAACTATTAAAACGTCCAAGAACCAATTTATCTGCAAGCCACGAATTTTCATCAACATAAATACCGAAACCAATATAAAAATCCATCAACCAAGTATCAATTACGTTATATCATTATTATAAAAATGAATATTCAAAAAAAAAATCAATTACATTCTGAAACCCGTACCTCCACATACATCGACGTACCTCATCGACCCGTTAACAAACCGGCCTTAATGATGAAAATAATTAATGTTAGCCTTCAAAATCATCAACATACACACACCCAGCACTCTATCGAGTTTCAATACGAGTATAGAATTTTGAAGCGTGGCGTGGGCGGAAAAGGCTTCGGCCGCGAATATACATAATTACAAGACCACTGAAACGTGTAATTTGACATCTCGAATATACCCTTCAATACAATATGAGAGAGAAACGCCGCGATCTATCATTCGATCGTAAACAATCCGCCCGCCGTTTATTGTTGTTTGTCGATCGTAAATCATATACTTTACATGCGTCGAATAAATATGGATGTGCATCTCATCTGACGGATGCATCTACGCTTATGCAATTCCGCATGTCGCTTTCCGAGATGAGGCTTCGTTTCGTCATCGTGTTATTATGATGCGTATGATAATTGTGGGGTTCGATGGTGAGTCGTGTGTTTATCGATTATCCATGGTGGTGATTTATCGTGTGAATTGAATACGAATTGCTTTTTGAGCGGTTGAAATTCGATAATTTTAGTCTTTAGTGCCGTGGTGCTAGAATCGTTGTTGGTTTTGAATTGATAAAATCAAAAAAGGATCTATGAAAGTCGTATCAAGTATGTATATTAAAGAAAAAAGTTTTTATTATCATTTTTAGAAGATAAATATGGAAAATATCCATTGCCGTGATCATTACCATTGCGTTTCATAAGAAGAAAATATCGTATATAAAAATACGCGTGTATAATATATTGATATCTATAATATCGTCACGAAAAAAACGCCAAAACATGAAGTCGTCGTAATATATAATAATATCGAAGATCGACGTGAACATCTAATACGCGATAAATATAATCTAAGAGGGCGTCACAATATACGTAGAAAAAAATATCATCGAAAGCGAACAAGACTCGGAACAACGAAGCGTGAACCCTTTTGTTTTAACAAACGCGCCATGTCAAATATTCAACTATTACAATCGATCAAAACATTATCTCGGATCGTATGGGCACATGCCCTTTCGCCCACAACAAACCCATAGCTAACACAAAACGTTGGACGAACACTTCGACCGAACTCTTCATCTGTATCTTAGTAAAGCCTAGGATTTCCTTTGCGTTCGGTCAACGTGTTCGACCAGGGAAAAATGGACGACGAAAAGTAATCTTCGATAACGTTAATGTTCTCGATGAAAACGCGCTTCTATCCAATACTAAGTTTCCCTATATAATAATATGGGATAATACGCGTCCGAGTGTATAGATAAATAATAATGGCACTAAACGTCATGTAATCGTAAGCCGCGGTCCGATTGGTTTTTAATGTAATCGTTACTCATAAACGGTACTATTTTATTGAATGTCGAACGCGACGGTTGTATATTGTTACAGTATATTTATTATCTGAAGGCGCAAACGGAATTTATTTCGTGTAAATATATACATATATTGTGAAAGATTCTTGTTTTAGTGCTGCGTGTTTCGATATTTATTGTGGTGTAGTTTTTATTCCAGAAACAAGTTTACTCCACCATACGAAAACCAAATATCGAAATAAAATTGCGATATGCCATTGTTTGAAATTCCGTACAACCGTACCAGTTTCGTTCTCGTGGAAAAAAATCAGATCGGAACACGCCGTAAAAAGAGCCTATTTTTTCAGACATCTATAGCTCATTGTGCGGCATACGATTCGATATACTACGTGATCCGCGAAAGTTTCACGTTTTATACGTCACTATATATTTTGAATCGCGCGAAATGAAGTCACGTGTAATGCAATGGCCGATCTGGCGTAAATCGTCAAAGTGTGCGATGGCTTCCTACGAATGCCAGCTGGAAATTCGGTTCTATTCCCCATGAATAGTGCTAAGGAACCAGGTATTTTTTTTAAGTGAAATTTTTTTCGCGGTGTACGTGGACGACAAATGAAAACCGCAGACGTCGGACATCGTAGATGGTCCGCCTTTGGTAAATCGACGTTGTCCACTTGACCGTAAATCGTTACGTTTTATGAAAGCGCAATGTTCGAAATGAAATTCGTACGAATGTACTGAAACGTTAAGGAAAATATTATTATTTATTTCATATTTAATTTGGCTTTCAGGATGGTTTTGGTACGTACAGAATTGGAACTCGATTTAATATAAGTGGAAGCGCTTCGCGGAAACGCTCGCGTCGTTTCCGTTCAGCAAAAAACATTCACTAAAAGAAAACTCGACACGCTTTCGCAAACAATATAGAAAAAAGTATATGAGAGTTTTCCGTTATGTAATATTTCACACTGAAGGGTTTCAGGCTTTGTCACGAGCTTTTGTCGTATGTTTTGTGCGCCGTAATGGATCCGCCACTTTGTACGCGCCACTCCGTAGCACACTCGGTTTGTCATCACTGCATTAATCCAAATCTCAGTGAAAAAAAAACCAAAAATTTTCAATACTAACCCTCATCTACTTTTATATCCCTTATAATCAATTTACAACAAACGACAAGTCCTCTAAAGACACACTATCGGTCACTATCCACCTTTTCGCTAATCGATCGCTCGATTTTCGAAACGAAAACGCCACCGAGGAAGGCAGGCATTATCGTGTAATTCAACAATTTATGTAGTCACAAGATTAGATAATAAATTTCGCTACATTGACTTTAAACGCTTCGCACGGCGGAAACTTAATTTCCTTTACGGACGCTTTCAATGAACGATATTTCGGAACAGTCGAAATTCGGTGCGCGTTTATCTGGTTCGGGTGGCTTATCTGCGTTTGTTTTCAATTTGAGGAAATCGAATGAGTTCTCGTCTATGTGTGATGACCGCAAAGGTTCCGCCAAATTTCCTCGACGTGTCAATTGAATATATTGTTGGGTATGAGTTAAGTGTTTTGTAATTGAAAATACTCCTTTATTTGTCGATTTGTTAGAATTGATAGCGGTAGAATTGTATAAGTGGATTATTTATATGTTATTTTTTTTTAATAAAACGATCGTTCGTAGAAGAAATTAAATCGTTAATCCCCTCTTTGTTATAATATAATATTGAATAGATAGTGTGTGTGAATCTTTTTTTATTTATTCGGGATTTTGTTAGAGAGCTTTTGCAAAGAAGAGATAAGGCCGGTTGCATAGTTTGATGAATGGAGCTGAAACTTCATCTGCAGCGTTATTGGAAAAGTAGTGAGCAATTATCGGTAAATTGCATTTTCTTAGATAAACTACAGTAGACGTTCTAGGGGTTGGTCTATCGGAAAATTTCAATTATTCGATCTTTTTTTCTTTCTTATATAATAAAGGCATTGTTTTTTTTTCAGGTTTATCTTTCAAAATAATTTTACTTTAATTCAAATACTTTTTTTTCATAGATAAAAATATTAAAATTCTTAAAAAAAATATCTTTCACTAATAATTATTTTCGGTATTAATTAGAATTCACCTAAATTAAATATAAAATTCCTAAATAAAAAAAAGCGAAACGCTTAATCGCAAGCGAAAGCTATTAAACCGCACATTTTACAACGCGACTTAACCAGAGCGAAAAGATAAAAACTCTCCCGTTTTTCCAGACCGCTTTGCAAAAAAAAAAAAACAATTTTACACCCTCGCATAAAAAAGTCGCCATTTATCAAAGTTTCGTTAACGGCCGTTGTACATATTAAACTATCGAACCATTTTTCCCGCGAACTTGTCCGAAGTCGTAAACTTTTCCGATCTCGACGAGAACGGAGCGATAAAAATTTTCCTCCGATAATGAGACGAGTCCGTCGATCGTAAAACTTTCTCATACTCTTCGCAGCACTCGATCCTGGAGGACTCCTCGGTTTTTATCTCAGCACGCAGCCACTTGAAGGATAATCTCCAGGTTCTCCCGTCTGAAACTAGTCCATTGTGTAGCGGGATTAATTGAAGGACCAGGTACCAAGTCGAAAATTGAATTCTTGATTGCTTCTGAGTCTTGCACATGAGGATTACCAAGATCCTGGTCAATTTGCCGCATTGCGCCTCCGCACTCGCTCATCGTATTGGGCTCCTTTGTGCGGGATGCTCTCCTTTTTTTATATCCTTTCTGGGGGTTTGAGGATTTTTATTGACCTATGGTTCTGTTCGAGGTCGGGAGAATGCTTCGCGAAAAAATTGGAGTTTTCTTCTTTGTGTGAGTGGAGGTGTCGGGTTGGAAGTAATTGGGATATGTGTTGTACTTTTTTTTCGTTTTCGTGTCGGTCTGAAAGTTTTACTTCAAAACCCACTCGTAAACGCCCATATATGTGGTAAAATAATTTTATTTTCACACACGTTTCTTCAAATTTTTCAACGCTGACTCATTCGATTGAAACTCGGCGCGCCAAAACAAACACGCGATCTCTTCAAACGAAATCGATCGCAAAATCATCAAAACGACTCATCTCCCGGTTCTATTTCGGAATCGCTTTGAAGCTTCCACTCTAAACGAGCAACTTCAAGCGTGACGACATTCATTTCGAGTACCGTGGATTTTTTTGCCATTTCGTCAATTAAGTTCGACTCGGGATCCCGACATGTTTCCAATTAGAGCGCCGTAAACGACCCGTGCTCTCTATTTTTACAATACGATTGTTTCCACGGAACGGATTCGTTACGAAGAGGAAACTTCTACTATGCGTTTCACTATCGCCTACGGCTCTAGAGATGGAGATGACGACACCAGAAATAGATAAAAACGAAGAGAAATGCCAGATGTCTTGGCTTCGGATAGTTCCGAAATTAGACGGAAAGCTGGAATAGTGTTTTGAGCTGAACGCGTCAACACGCAAACAAACGTCGAAACAAGAGGCGAGAAATGTTTTGATTGCGACGATTTTCCGAAATCTTGAGTATTTGTATGTGTAGGGTGGTTATGTAGTTTGATAATAGTTCTGAGTGATTGCTTATACTATAAGTTTTTCAATAAAAGATAATTTGAGTATGTTCATGAATACATTAATAAAAAATCAATTACATATAACGGAAAAATTCTCGAATATTTTAATATAATTTTATTTACAAATACAAATATTAAATATATTTTAAAATGCAAAACTTTTATGTTCTTTATTCAAAGAAAGGTAATTATTATTTTTACAGAGAATCATTGCCTACTATAATATAATATAATTTTGATGATTTCCATAAGAAGCAATTCAGAAAATTACGAAATTCATTGAAACTCCTTTGAATAGAATAAAGGAGCCTGAAGAATAATTCAACTTGGATTCAATCGACCGAAATTATTTGAAAAATATTTCGCGTAAATTATTACGAAAAATCGTCAGAGCTCAAAAGGTATGCGAACGTGATTGAATCCAAATGAATGCGATAAAACGCGAAGCAAACAACACTTTTCAGCAAAACGTCAAACGCAGAAATGTATTTTGTTTTATTTTCGAATTTTTTTTGTTATCTCGTCCGCTTTTATGCGTCGAAAATTGTGGAGCGCTTTTGTAGATTTTTGTACATCTGCACATAGTATTATACATAGTTCTGAATGAAAGCCACCATAGAATTTCGTCAATATTACAATTTTTGAATCAGTGTCAACCACATCAATATTTATGACAGTTAATCTTTCTAAATCGTTGAAAATTTAATTATTTTCGTGCTAGAATTTATATATTTTTTCCCACCAATATTTAAATATTCGTTCTATACCTTTTTCGAACACAATCCAGTCTAGCTCATTTTAAACAATGCTAAAACCTCGAAAGAATCGCATACTTCATTCTATTGTCCGATTATTTTTAATTTTTATCCCCAAATGTGAGAACGAAGGGACACTAAACGACAGAAGCGAAAAAACCCCATGCTTTTTTGTGTTGGCGATGCCCATCCCTCGAACGGTGTCCTCCCTCTGAAGCTTCGAAGCTTTTGTTGAAAGTACATTTTGTGTGTATGTTGGTAAAAGTACTGCGAGCCAAAAGCACCCCGTCGCGTAGAAACAATGATATAGAACAAATTAATGGCCATCCTGCAGTATAACTCGACAATAAATGAATTATACGTATATTGTCATGGTTAAAACTTTATAAAAACCCTTACAAAAACTGATTGTTCGGACGACCGTAAAAAATTATACTCGGTTCTGATTTACGTTTGCGCTTTATTTTTTATCGAATTTTCAATAAAATTGTATAATACTACTTCAATTATATATATTTTTATTAAAACAAAACGATCCGTTTATATTAATTTATCATCATATGATATTTCAATAATAAACAAACAGTTTATCATCATCTCACAACATCCGATCGCTTCCAACCCAAAACATCTCACTCCGAACCAAAATCGTGACCGTCCCAAAAAAAGCTCAAATCACTATCGGAATATCACTCCATTATTCAAACACGATCCGTCGAACAGACATCGGCAACATTTCGACACCTAAACAAAAGCCTCACACTTTTCCGAGACGTCTCACTATCGCGGAGCGGCCATGAGCTTGCTTGATTAACAACGGCTCTTTGTCGTCGGAAGATTCTTTATCCTCGAGGCACGCAACGATGAAAACACCACCTTTTCTCCCGACAAAGGGAATATAGGGACACACGCGTCCCGGTATTCGATTACCCGGACACCTTTGTCGGGACGTCCCTCGTCATCGGTGTCCTCCCCCAGGGGTGTTATGGTGGTGTTCGGTTCTTGCGAGGAAGGGTAAACAATAATCGCGGTTGCGAATTCTATGAATAAATGTGTAGGAAATTAGATCAGTTCATTCGAACGTGTGTATTGTACATAGTGGCGATTGAGACGCACAAAGGGTGTTGT
The DNA here is from genome assembly GCA_028571205.2 of Hydropsyche betteni. Lineage (NCBI taxonomy): Eukaryota > Metazoa > Arthropoda > Insecta > Trichoptera > Hydropsychidae > Hydropsyche > Hydropsyche betteni. Next base: position 344,403 of record JAOXNN020000064.1, on the reverse strand, counting down.
TGCGTAAGTCTTGTTCGCGGTTGATTCATATGTAAATTGATCGAGTGGGTATTTGTTTGTATTGAATATTTAATCATATTAGTTTTTTTTTAATGAATACTAAATATTACGATATTCTAAAAACACCGTTATTGCATCTATTGCGACGACAAAACACCCTAGAGACGTTTCAAAAAAAGATAACGTCTGCAACAAAAATAGCGACGTAAAAAGAACATCGAAACCGTAGCTTCCTACAAGCGATTTTTCCACAAATAAAGAACTCCGACTTCTGCGACTTTGCAACAAACGATCTCGAATTAGCGAATGTTGACACAGCGCGTTTCCCGAATCGAACGAACGGAAATTCGAGGGTTTTCGCAAACTCCCACATCGTACAAAAAGTATGCGACGATGCTGTTTCAAAACTCTCTATAATATATCCCCTATATATAATAGCGGATTTCTATCTGTCTGTCACGATGACGCTCGCGATTTTTTTTTTTTTACTTTTTTCAAGTGAACGACCCGAACCGCGACTTTTAAATGATGATGATGATGAACAAATGAACTGGTTTTATTAATTAAATATTAAATATTCAAATCGAGTACGCATTTCGAGTTCACACAATCGGGTTTTCACATTTTATTGTTTTCCGTTTCTTAACAAAACCACAGCCGATGTTATTAACATCGGGCCTATATACTATACTACTATATTCGTCGTACCACTACATTTGACATGAAATTATTTTAATATACACAAAAATATCTCGATCCCTCCGAACATTTTTCGTTACAATTTCACTCGAAATTTTCAAACTAAACACCCTCATCCAACAAAAAACATCACACAGCCCCCGTACGAAACTCCAAAAAAGCCCAAAACCCCCCAAAAACAACCAACATCCAATCGAACCCACAAAAAAGCATTCACGAGCCGTCACTACAAACGCAACCACGATCAGTCTACTCCACTTTCGCGTCGTGATTTTCGTCGTTTTCTGAGCGTAACCGCCATTATGCAACGCGGCTTTTGCGAGCGTGAAAAATGCGCGAGCGCACAATGCGAACGAGAACGCGAAAAACGAAAACCGGCGGGAAAAAACGAAAACGAAACGTACGGAAAAAATGGAATAGAGCAAACGGCGGTGGACGCACCGTGTCGACGGCGAAGTTTCGTCATCGGCCGAAAAGTGATAGCTCGCGGATTATTCGGTCTATTTCCCGGGCTCGGGCTTCTTTGTGTGGTGTTTCCTGAGTTGGGTCTCGGTTTTTGGTTGGGTTGTGGTTGGGTGTGTGTGGTGGTTTTGGTGCGAGGAAGGTTGGGTGGAAGATGGGTGTGGGTGGAATCGTTGAAATGGGAGGAGAGGGTGCGTTTGAATGGAAACGGATGGAGAAGTTGTTTTGGGGTGTTTTGTATGGTAGTATGTTGGGAATTGATATGATTTGTATCATAAGTTGTGTTGGTGAAAGTGGTGAAGGTTAGGTTGGTGGAGGTGGATGGATGAAATCCTTAATATGGAAGGAGAGGGTGCGTTAGAATAGCAATGGATGGAGAAGTTGGCTTGAGATATTTTGTACGGCAGTATTTTGGAAATCGCGATGATTTGTATCACACATTGCATTGTATTGAGTGGAAGGTGGGTGGATGAAATCCTTGAAATGGGAGGAGAGGATGCATCAGAATAGAAACTGATGGAGATGTTGTCTTGGGATGTTTTTGTATGGTAGTATGTTGGGAATTATGATTATTTGTATCACACATTGTATTGTATTGTGTGGAAGGTGGGTGGGTGAAATCCTTGAAATGGGAGGAGAGGGTGCTTTTAAATGGAAACGGATGGAGAAGTTGTCTTGGGGTGTTTTGTATGGTAGTATGTTGAGAATTGTGATGATTTGTATCGTACATTGTGTTATGATGAGTTGTCGTGTTGTGCTTTATTGAAGGTGGGTAGATGAAATCCTTGAAATGGGAGGAGAGGGTGCGTTTGAATAGAAACGGATGGAGAAGTTGGCTTGAGATATTTTGTATGGCAATTTGTTGGAAATCGTGATGATTTGTATCACACATTGTATTTTATTGTGTGGAAGGTGGGTGGGTGAAATCCTTGAAATGGGAGGAGAGGATGCATCAGAATAGAAACTGATGGAGATGTTGTCTTGGGATGTTTTTGTAT